>WOGO01004382.1:0-13321 GCA_015342085.1 Leptinotarsa defecta | reverse complement strand
GTGCTCCAGAATATAGAGAAATCTGTATATGTTGCTTTCTTTGCAAGTGGTGCAAATGGAAGTCATTCTTCTGTCTGGTATCATATTCATGGTAGTCACATTATCTGAATATTAGAGAATGTAAGTCTTACCAAACATTCAACTGTATTCATGCACAAGTGCATAATAGTACACTGTTTTTTTTTAATTTCTAGTAATGGGGTTCCTAATAATGTGTTGTGTTGTACATGGAAAACCGTAGTTTGGTATTTGAATGTAATGGAATTACATCAGTTCCTTATGATAAGGATCTAAGTGTTTCACAAGGTTCTGTCTTGGGTCCTTTGTTATTCATCATTTCCATCAATGACTTGCCTGAATTTTTATCAGATTGTCAATGTATGCTGACCATACTACAATCACTGTTGTGAGAAAAACGAAAATGAGTTATCGTTGAAAATAAGTTTATTTATTGACGAATTTAGAAGTTTGTGTCAACGTAACAAACTAATTTTCAATGAATCCAAGTCAATATAGATGATATCATTCTTTAGGAGTGTGCAGTAAACTTAATTCGGCTTATTAGTCAAATTCAATACTTGTTAAAAACAAGTTTATTTCGACCCAACATTTTAGTTTTGTATAAAACTCTATTCAAGATTCCTAAATCATTTCAGTTTTATCATTATCTCATCTCTACGTATTGCATGTGCCAATTGTTGTCTTATTGTTCTAAACATTCTTGGGGAGCTCAGATTCTTGAAAGTGTTTTTTTAAGTATTGAAAAAAGATAACCATTATGAAATCGAAGTAACTTTTGATCTTTTCTATAGGTTTGCCAATCGTCGTGACAGTAACATTAGCATTGGGTGTGATGCGAATGGCAAAAAGGAAGGCAATAGTTAAAAAATTACCAACGGTAGAAACGTTAGGCTGTGTTAATGTGATATGTTCTGATAAAACAGGAACAATAACTAGGAACGAGATGACTGCCACTGTGCTGGTTACGTCTGATGGATATATAGCAGAAATTACGGGTGCTGGTTATAATGATCATGGACAAATATTACTACGCACTAAGTATGATTTTCCAGATAAGGCTAGAGAAAGTATACACACATTGTTGGAGGTAAGAAAAAAATAGCTCTTTTTCGATGAAGTATTTGCTCTTTTCTTATATTGAAGTAGTGGTTATTTGGCAAAGCAATGTTGTAAACACTTTTCAAAATAATTCATGATGAAATGTAGTTTCATCAATTAAAATTTTTGTATCTAAAGACCTACTCAAGGAATTTTAACTATAATATTCTTCAACTTGTAACTTGCATAAGTATATGATGTCATTGTAAAGGAAAAATTTCACACATGCATCCATATCATTTGTCACAGTTGGTGATAAATCTGTTACAGTTGAGTTTGATGTTGGTGAAATGTTTTCTGGAAGAAAGGACCGTAATGGTTAAGAATTTAGTTTGGAGCGCAAATATTTCTATGTGTTGACCATTTTATGTATTTATCATTAGTGCCAGTTGTCAAAACATAGTTGGCGTTTGAAGTTTCCATTTTTGAATTTTGTTTTAAACTCAGTTTTCTCAATATTGAATTGAAGTTACATCGTAAATAATGACAACTGACACTAATGACGAATTCACAGACTAGCCAACTTAGAAAAAATACATGACCTCCAAATTTAATTGCAATCAGATATGTCCATTATAGATACATTTACTGCTTTTGTTTCAAATGTGTAAATTTACAGCATTTTTGAAAAAACCAGATTGTATGTCCCAAGTTTTCAGCTCCAACATTACAAACATATGTTTTCTTAATGTAGAGTGGTGATTGAACTTTATTCTGTGAAAAATATTCAAGTGTTTGGCACTTGACTGTACTTGAGTTGTTTTAAAACCAGTTTTTGAATAACTTTGCATTTGTATTGGGAGGCTATTCATTTTTGGCTGATAAAGATGTAAACAGGAAAATTATTTCTGTAGTTTCATCTGAACCTTTACCTTTTTGTCAACTTAATATTTTCTTCAAGTTCACTATGTATCATTGTGATACTTTGACATCATCTTCCAGATGTCTTTCATCTACCTAATTTCTCATTTTTTTCTTTGTCATCGGTGTCATACCACATAATAGGTAGTACAACAAATTATATATTTCTTCTATTGCAGTGGCAATACTAAAACCTCAATTTTGTTTAAATGCGCTTATAATTGAAATATACTTACATATATCAGCGTAAGTTTTTCTAGGAAGATTTTATGTCACATTTCATCAATATGTGAAAAGACCCCACATTGTCAAATACTGAAATATGACTCATTCCTTTTCAGACTGGGGTGGTATGCAACAATGCAACAATAAAAAATGACACTCTGACTGGACAGCCCACTGAAGGAGCACTGTTAGCTGCAGCAATGAAACACGGAATGGACATTGTAGCTAACCGCTATATCAGACTGAAAGAATATCCTTTCAGCTCCGAACAAAAAATGATGGCTGTCAAATGCATTTCGAAATATGACGACTCTAAAGATGAAATCTACTTCGTTAAAGGAGCAATGGAAAAAATTTTACCCAAGTGTACAAAGTACAGTTGGAATGGCAATCTGCAGTCTATGACGGATAGTAAGAAGGCAGAATTCATAGCAGAAGCGCACGAAATCGCTAAAAAAGGGTTGAGAGTTATCACAATGGCAAAAGGAAGTACTTTACAGGACCTGGTTTATTTGGGTATTGTAGGTATCTGCGATCCACCAAGACCCCTTGTGAGAGAAGCTGTTACAATATTGAAGGAATCTGGGGTACAAGTAAAGATGGTCACTGGAGATGCCATGGACACAGCTATTGCTATCGGTGAGTATTTTTTCGTATTTATTGAATATTCTTGATTTGAAAAAAAAATCATCAATTACTTCAATGCTTTATTATGTCTTCATCAATACTTTATTGTATCTTCATCAATGCAATACATTGCCAGTATCAGTAATGATCAGCTAGGAATTAAGCCAAGATGCAGATCTCTAACTTTTCTTTGTGTAATATTATTCTGAAATGTTGGAACAATTTCATCACAATGGATATTAGAATCACTTTGTTCAGTTTAGAGTATATTAAAAAATCTGTTGAAAACTGTCTTGTTTGTAGAATTTGAATTCAATAGTCACTTAGTGGATAATCAATGACAGCTAGATTACTAGGTGTTATTTGATTAGATAATCCATAATCAATTGGTGTTTTTCAATTATCTTTTATACGTGTTGGTAAAATATCGTTCAAATGAACATATGGACGATTCATATTAGCTTTGTATTCTGGTATATTGTATTATTTATCTTCCCTGGAAAACAGCCTTATTTCAGTAATAACCATAATATCAGGCTAATCACAAGTTTGGTCAATTTTTCAACTTCTTCAATCAGCTGCATATAAAACAAAGAGACATCCATTTATAAATAACATTTCAAAATTATTAGTCTGCTTTCAACTGATGTCAGTTATCAAGATTGCCATACACTCTTACACTATTCTCCATTCCGATTACTAGTTCCAGTTAACTCTTACTTTCATCCAGTTAATCCTTCTCTTACTTTTGTTTTAAGAGCATAATTCTCTTTTTTTTAGGGTTTGCATTTCAGCCACGACTTACTTTTTTTTTGTCACAGAATCATCAAATTTTTCAGGCATGAATAAAACAGTATGTTCCAGATTCTTTAGACGTCTGATAACATCAGAAAACGACATCTTTAGGATTTAGGATGGGACCATTTCAGTGATAATAAGTTTTTGTTTATCCTTCCTAACACCACTTTTGGCAAAGTTAGAACATTTTATATCAACAATCACACATAATTTTTACCACTACATACTACATGTTTTTCATTAATTTTATTGCAATACGCCCAGATTTAATTTTTGGGAGCTCATGTTCATGATTTAACCTTAAACTCTTAGCTCAATCTTTTTCTGTCAGTTGCGCATCTTTTTCTAACAATTCTTCATACATTATGTGTAATGTTCAACACTGGTAAATTCTTACTTTATTTTGAATGCTTGTATGTTCAATTATTAGCAGGCAATACTTTTGCTACCGAACAGAAGATGTAAAATTTCATGGTGGGAGACAACTTTCTCAAAACTACTTTCTGGATTAATTGTAGTTGTGGTCTACACTGGAATCACGAAAAGAAGTGTAAGTACTCGGATCTCTATATACAAGAGAAAGTCTCACTTCAACAAATCTGCAGTAGCGAAATATGCACTCAGAGAAGACACTCACGTTACTGCATTTGAAGAGACCCAAGTGCTCTATAGAACTAAAAGCTACTATTCAAGACTATTCTGGGGGCGGGGGCAATGGATATTCGGAAGAACAGATATAACTTTATAACCAAAAGAAGGAGTGGATTAACATAAATAAAATCTGGCTACCTGCATTAAATTATACACGTATCTGGTCCTTTAAGGAAATCAAGAGAAACGAAATCACGCCCACTAACTGAATAAAACTGCAGACTCAAACATTGAATGATGCAGTATGTGCTGTGAAGATAAAAAAAAATGTCTACCGCAATCGTAGACGAAGCGTCAGACAAAACTTGCAGACCACGGCCAACAAACCCAGAAAATAATTTGACGCAACATAGAAGGTGTGACATTTAGATGAATCCCACTGTATAATTTTTTTTTAAGTGGAACTGAAAATACCAATCAATAATTATGACTCGTGTGCATTACGCTAACTTGGCTAACGAAACGCGCGTCGAGAAACCATAATTTTTGTTCTTGTGTTGGGAAAGTGTTTTCAATAGATTCATTTTACTCCAAAGGTTCCATTACAAACTATCAACCAATCAATAAGTTTTAGCGGTTTTATTTCAACTTGCCCCCATTCAATTATTGTCGAATTCGTTTCATTCAGCTCATATACTGTACACAACGGAAATCCTTTTACAGGCCAGTATACAATTTTTTCGAGAAGCTGTAACATTTATATTCTTCTATCTTCTCAAAATGTATGCGGTATACATATACATACAAGTTAATGTGATTTTTCAGCTCAGTTGATTGGTCTGGAAACTTTGCCTAGCCAAGTGATATCTGGGGAGCAATTGGATTCATTTACGGAAACAGAATTGGACGATGCAACTCCTCGAGCCACAGTCTTTTATAGAGTTTCTCCAAAAAACAAACTGTCGATAGTCAAGTCTTTACAGAGAACTGGTCATATCGTTGGTATGACTGGTGATGGAGTCAATGATGGTGTAGCTTTGAAGAAAGCTGATATCGGCATTGCAATGGGAAAGAACGGTACAGATGTGTGCAAAGAGGCGGCAGATATGATACTCGTTGATGATGATTTTTATACTATAATGTGAGTCACTTCTCAAAAAAAACTTGTGTGAAAAATTAAGTATTTTTTTGTTATAGAGCTGCCATAGAAGAGGGCAAAAGCATATTTTACAACATCAGGAATTTTGTTAGTTTTCAACTTTCGACTTCGATAGCTGCTTTGTTGTTGGTAGGACTCGCTACAATGATGGATATACCCAACCCCTTGAATGCCATGCAGGTAAGAATACGCAACTACAATTCCATGTTGTGAGATTCCGCTTTTTTACTCGTAATTTTTTGAATATTGTTTTTAATCATTGAAGGTACTGAATGTTCATAGGGGTTTTTTCATAATTATCAGTTCAAACTGTCATTAAGCCGTGATTATATCACACTCAATAGGCAACTACACGTCACACTATTCTCACTCAAATGCAAGTGTTTGTATGTACATATATACTTTGCCAATATTACTCGATACAGAGTTTTGACATGTCACTGAATACATAAAAGGAGTGGGTTTCAAAATTAAAAAAAAATTGTTAGGGCACGATTAATATTTCAATTTCTGAATTTATGAAATAAACTTGTTATGATGGATTATTTGTTAAATCACAGATTATATTAACTAGCATGAAGGAAATAGAAATTCAAAGGTGTCATGATAGGCAGAGCATTGTAAGCAAGTTTTCAATTTCGATTTAAACATGCCTATTGGAGCTTCTTTGATAAAGTCTGAAAGAGTGTTGAACAATATGATACAAGTGAGTTTTTCATTTGTAGAGGTTAACCTTTTATTGGGAATAGAGATATGGGATTGAAATCTCGTTCTAGTCAGATATTCGTGGATATCTCCGTTAAATGATTATAAATGCATACGCGTTTTTAGGTGGACTAACTCATTGTAAATTATTGCTTGAACTTAATGAACCATGGTTCACAGCTTTCACAGCTGTTGAAACCACATGTCGTTGATGTCCAGATCAACAAATTTATCCCAAAAGAAGTTGGTTATCATCATCCTATGCTGCTCGCCGTTGACAGTGATGACCTGGCCAACGTCGTTCTCAAAGAAATATAGACCGATAACGCCGCTAGCCCAAAATCCATACCAAACAGTGACTTTCTCGGGATACATTGGACGATCTTGTGTCTCATGTGAATTGGTATCGTCCCATATTTGACAATTTAGTTTGTTTACGTAGCCATTCATCCAGAAATGGGTTTCATCGCTGAAGATTATTTTTCGATGGAAATTAGGGTCAGTTGCCAACTGCTCCAGAGCCCATTCACCGAACACACGTCATTGTCTATGGTCATTTACCTTCAGTTCCTGGGTCAGTTGAATTTTGTATGGGTGCAGGCCCAAGTCACGACGCTAAATTCATCAAGTTCTGGTCTGCGAAAGGCCGAGTTCTTGTGAGCGACGCGAAATAGACTGTCTCAGATTTTCCTGCACACTCTCACAGACAGCGGCGATGTTTTTGGCTTAAAAAACTCTATGATGATCATTACATGTATGAATAACAAATGATTTTTTATAGATTTTATGGATCAACATCATTATGGATGGCCCACCAGCCCAGAGTTTGGGTGTGGAACCTGTAGAAGAAGACGTTGTGAAACAAAGAGCCAGAGATACCAAAGAGCCAATGATCACGAAAAGGCTTATTTTGAATGTTCTTTTATCTTCATTAGTCATTATCTCAGGTACCTTATGGGTGTTCCAGAAGGAAGTGAGTACTGAATTTTACAGTACATTATTTAATAACTGCCATGAAATGAGATCAAGTCAAATATTCTAAAAACATAAATGATGGTTAAAGTTTGAGTACTTACAATATACGGGGGGTAATTTAAAATCTTTCTAATTATAATACATGTTTAACATACAACAAATTATCACTGAATTATCTCGAAAAAATCATCAGGTCTCAATTTGAACAATCCCTTAATTTCAAAATGAAAACAATAATTGTTCATCATGTCATGTTTTTAAGTGACTCTATTGACTACAGAAATTCATCATTGTATGCACATGCAATGATAATAGTTTGGAAATATTTTGAAATCTTTTCAAAAATTTTTCAATTATATATTTAAATTATTCATTAATTAATTCAAAAATCCAGTATTTTGAATGTGACAACAAAATTATTGGCAAATTATCAAAAAACTAAAGGGGAAGATTTGAGACTCTTTTACATTGTAATTATTTCTATCTATAACCAACTTTTAGTGATTTTTACTAGTTAATTTTAGGCTGTCTTTTTTTCAGTTAAGTTCAGAAGGAATTACAGCCAGAGATACAACAATGACGTTTACCTGCTTTGTGTTTTTTGACATGTGGAATGCCCTGTCATGCCGATCACAGACTAAAAGCGTCTTCAGTATTGGTCTTTTTTCTAACAAGATGTTCCTGCTTGCTGTGTCTTTATCAATAATCGGACAAATGCTGGTAGTATATGTACCACCGTTACAAAGCATTTTTCAGACAGAGTCCCTAACTGCCTGGGGTAAGCCGTTCAAATAAATTTGGTCTATATGTTCTTTATTTTCCATATTTCAACTGAATATCAAAGAAATAGACGGGTTTTATATTTTGCAAAAAAACGTATTACTGTAAGTTTGAAAAGTTGTGATCTTGAATGCAAGTGTCCAATAGGCCAACTATGATGGTTAGGAAAAATACTTTAATAACATTAAACTTGTTTTGTCATTCAAATCATATTTTTAAAGTTCAAGTACCGTTTATATATTTTCATTTTTGTACCACCCAAATGTTTATCATTATCTATTAAATTTTCAAAATTCATATAATCTGAATTCTTCAGTTGATCACTATTTGAAACAAAAAAAATTAAATGAGCTCATTACCTTAAAAAATATATAATCTTGAATATGCATGTGTTCCATCATTTGGAATTATAACTTCGTTCTGAATTAGAATGCTAAATAGTGCCAGCAATCGTCTTGTGCGAGATCTTTTATAACCTCAAAACAACTTATGAACAACCATTTTTCACATAATCTTTGTGACTCCCTGTGATTTAAAGTTGTCTATGTCATCACATAATTATTTTTCTCCTAATTAACTTATCCACTAAATTTGAAGGATACCTATTAGTTTCAGCTAATTCCTTGATAATTTTTTTCTCTATGTCTGTCCAACTACATCTATATCTGAGTTCTATCATTTATATGAAAGTAGTTGTTTCGAGAGTTTTTTTTCCAGTTTTTATCTGATAGTACACATCTTTGTGAAGAGCTTATTTTGAAATTGATTGCTCTCTTACTTCCTTTGGGGGTTTCCCACTTTTTTGTATAAAGATGGAGAAATACTAAGCCAAAACTTTTCTTTCCCAAAATGGTCAAATTATTTGTTTTTGTTTTGTTAAGATACTATAGTTCAATTAATGAAATTATTTGCAGTTATACACATATTGTGAATGAATGCGTTTATTATTTACTATAAATACCTTTCTTTCCAGATATGGCGTTTTTGACCTGTCTTTCTTCGTCGGTATGGATAATTTCTGAGATCAAAAAACTTATTGAAAGGTACTGCGAAAGTAGGTGCAAAGGTAAAAAAACTCCCTTAGAATACGTATGACAAGAGAGGGGGCTAGGGGCAAAAACCCGCTGCAACTAGCTGCTCCCCATTTTTTGCCCCTCAAGTTAGTCAGCCCCTACCCCTTTAGAATGTGCAACATATTAATCCACAGAAAGCGCCTCATATATTTCGAAATATGTAATCTGAATGTTGGCTATTCAGCCTCAAACAAAATTTTGCACTTGGATATTCGCTTGTCTAACACATACAACTCGTGAGTTAACTGTCAACTTTTTATTCACTTTTGTCTATTAATATTAATGGAAATATCAAGTGTAACTAAGAAGCTTGAGTGAACATTTCAGATATATTAGTAAGTAAAACAATTTTTTTATTTCTCGATTTTGATGGTACTCTTACATGTATAACTCATATTTCTATCGTAGTTGTCAAAATGTTCTGAAACTGATGAGCACTGGCAAATAGGATTGGCAAATACTGTTTGACAAAATATTCAGAGGCTATTTTGCGACAGTTAAATTACTCGAAATAATAATAACTGAAAATCTATTGTTTAATGAATTGTCATTGGTTTTTTTGATAAAGTTTCCACCTGTTCCACTTTTAATAAAGAAGCTCTCTCAATGGTGGTAACCTAGATTTTTTTCATGTGAAATCCGAGAATAATAAATTCTACAAAATCGCTCACTACTCTCTAGATTTCGTGGGATATATTGGCCAATACCCTTCTATCATTCATCAGATGTCTACATTAAGATTCTGTAAACTGTAATTTCTTCAAAAATTCAAGTCTTACCAATTGAGCAAAATTGTAATTTTGTTCAATAAATTATTCAAGTCTTATTATACCTTGTTATAGTTATTGGATACTTATCAGTTCATTTGTTTCAGAAAACTTTTCTTGGTGAATTTGTATTCAAGAAGGATAAGTGAACTTTTCATGTTTATGTTATGTCTGGTACTGACTTCTCTTGTTCAAATATATAGTCACTTCTCCACAGCACCAGACATCAAAAATTCTCGAACGCAAATAAATTAAGAAAGGTTTCCGAAGCACAGAATACATATCTGATAACTATACCTCTTAGTGTCATTTACTATCAGCATAATTTAATTGTTTGCTTTTCCAATACTCATTTATTATATTTTGACTAGCTAATTTCATTCATCTCGCATCATTGAGAGAAACTGCATTGAATATAATGTAATTTTACTAAAGTGATAATGTACAATATTAGCAAATTTTTTAAAGTATAGTTTCCAGCTAACCTATACAATTCATTAAAAACATATCAAAAGTAAAATTTGTATTCTCCTATTTGACAGTTCTTTATATATAAGTATAAAAAATCTGTAGTATTGCAAATTTTAGAAACCCCTTTATTGAGATTGCACATATCTCACCCAATAAATATTTACAAATTTCATCAGATTTTCCATCGTTAGATACGAAAAATATAGTTAGACTATACTCTACTATATGAATTGCAAATTAAGTTGAAATATTTTATTTGTTGCATCATTTGAAGTAGTCCATTCACAGGATAGTAACATGAATATTTATGTGAACCAGGACCATATGCCTTGCACAAAATTTATAAAAAATAATTCTATCAGAGACACTGAGAAATGATTATTGAATAAGGAATTATATTGTTGAAGTTTCTTTCCACATAAGTCATAGATATAAGGTAAGGAAAGAATAAAGGCTGCAAAAGAAAATGAGATTTCATTTTGAAAAACAACATAATTATCAAAGCGAATATATTTTAGGACGTAGTCAGTTCTAAAGAAACCGTTGGAAGCTGTAAAAAGTGTAGTTAAATTCCTGTTGCGAACACTTATAGAGAGATGTAGACAAATGAACACATGTGACAATTATTTGACAAATAAAATGTTATAATTTTCAAGCAAGTTGAACAAGTGAACAAAACTACTGTGATATTTTTTGTATGGGAACACATAGAAGTTTAGGTACGCCCTGGGTGGTTCATAAGTAAAAAGATCAAATTTGTTCATCATTCGGAGCAAATGTTGTAAATATCGATTTGAATAGTGAATTTCAAATGATACGGCGGCCTTTGGTCTAGTTAAAAAAATCGCTATTCTCGGCCACTCCAAAAGATGCAACATACAATAAATCTGAACTTTCAACTTAATTTTGTAAATTTTCTACAATAATGTTTACATTTAGTTTGTGCTATATTGAAATAAAGGAAATGTAGAGAATATAGTGATTTAGATGAATTTTTCAAGAAACTTGAAAACTGACTGGAAAATAGAAAAGTAAAAAATGTTGTGCCGGAATTGATATTATTTTAATTGAGAAAGATCCATATTGAAAAATTTTTGGTTTGGTTTTATAATAAACACCCTATTCAAATATGGCTAAATAAGCATCAATCATGCACTTTTTGTAAACATTTTTAGAGGTCAGTAAACCACTTTATAGAATCGTTGTTTCCACACAAAAAATTTCATTGTGCTGGTCATTTTAGGGTGTTCTGAAGCTTCACTGGAAATTTACCCAGAATCAAAGAATTCACTATATTCTTCACGTTTACCAAAATAAAATTAACAAACTATTGAACATTGTGAAACTTGGATACATCAAAAATATTTGGGAAAATGTTTGCTCAATTTTTTTTAGTAATTTCAGGTACTTAAGAATATTTATAAATTCTGTAAATAGTCTAAATATTTGATTTTCTCATTACTTCAATTGGGTGAGTATTCAAACGTACTTTGATTTTGATTGTATTACTGCTTAATATGTATAATTTTGAATGACACTTCGAAGAGGAAATCATTTGATGCCATGGACGGCTTTTTATCATTCAAAAAGAATTAACAAGGATTTTATATCAATATCTAATGCATATCTAGATTTCTTATGTAAACTATAAAATATTCTTGTACCAATAAGTTAACAAAATCAGATATGCAAGATATCGCATTTTTAACAAATGTATTTAGAAATACAAAACTCTCAATTTGTAAAATTAATTCGTCTGTAAAATCATTCTCTTTTTTACATGCTTGCACATTTTTTGGGATTGCTTGTATATTTTGCAGCTGATTGTGTGTATTAATTTATTTATTTATTTCTGTTATATGATGAATTTTATGTTTAGCACTAAGGAATAAAACTCATTATTTGATATTCGGAATTGAATTCAGACACCATTTCTAGGTTTCTATACAGTGTATCTAGTCTTATCAAATGTTTGTTCATTCTACATTGATAAGGCCAATATACTATTAGTTATCCATATCACCGATCGACGTAATATCCGTCTGTTTCAGCTTGTTGAAAAATTGAAAATGCCCTCCGTATTAATTGATATTGAACATTTGGACTTCTCAATTTTTTTTAAAAATTTGGTACCAATCATTAAAGTATTTGCAATACCGATTTTGGATTTGTAGTTGAAACTTGCCATATTAGCTAAAACGTACTTTTCAAATATTTTTTTTCTTATTTTTTGGAATTGGCCTTTGTAAAATCAATGTAGATAATTTCAAAATTTTACTGAAGTGACAATTTCGACTGAAGTAGGAAAAAGCAAATTTGTAATCTGATGAACAGCTTTCCCAACAATATAATAAGAATATTAGTTAATGAAGTTTTCATTGATAAATTGCTACAATCACCATATCGTTATTTAATATGTTGTGCTATATAGTCATATGTGTTCTACTTGAAAAAGTAAACCCTTTTATTTCAAATTGCACCTTGATATTTGAATAGCTTTAATACTTTCCAGTTGATGTTGGTATGAAAATTCTATGAAATCACTGTTTGTGGTGCATCTAAACAGGCATTACTTGTGCTGTGAAAATACATTTTGATTTGCTCATTTTAATTAGGTGAACTCTAGGAACAATTGTTGAAAGAAAAAATAAAAGATTATGTTCAAGAATTTTTTCATTTAATTGAAACCCATTCCCTAATAATCTCAGATCCGAAGTGGAAAAATATGTTCTTAGCTATCCTGGGTTCAAAAAAACAATATTTTTTTCACCATGTACCAACCCACCAGCATTACAGTTATGAAAAAGTGTTTCAAAAATTTTCATGGGAGTCCGATGCGAACAAAATGGTTCTATGAGAAATTTTGATATCTGCAAGTAGTTTTGGGATTGAAGGGGATATATTTATAGGATTGATAAATTTTTGAGAAAGAAAGTTTTTGGCTTTCTACTACTCCCATCTTGATAAAAAAAATGGGACGAGGGAATCTTCCAAAGAAAGAAAGGAAGTAATCAATTTGAAAATAAGTAACTCTATACATGGATGTGTAGATCGTGCAAAGAAGTAACTTTCAGACACAAACTGAAAGGCCTCCTGAAACAGCTACTTTCATATAAACATTGAATTACACGAAAGAAAAAAAAATTTTCAAAACAAATACTTCTATATGA
>WOGO01004381.1:0-13325 GCA_015342085.1 Leptinotarsa defecta | reverse complement strand
CAGACGTCCACAATTTATTTATTGAAGGAAATATTCTGTCTACTGGAGCATTCGTACCAGGTAGACATAAAATATATTCAATTAAAATACAAAAATTTTCATGTTGCAGATTGTTGATGCGAGAGTGTTTGAATACCTCTACCCAACGAGTTTCTGTGTGACCTTTTAAATGATTCCAGTTTGTAATTTTTTGTGAAGTGACGTAGTTTACAATTAATGAAAATTCGTCAAATACTTCTGTATCTTTAGTACTGCCAATATATCCCTTTTCAATCAATACATCTAATGCTTTTTGTACATCTTCCCACGGAGGTACTTTTCTTAAATCTGTCCAATAAAATATCTCCATTTCTCTAGTAAGAAAGTTAGTCCAATCTTCCAAATATTCACGATTTGTTTTATAAAATTCTGTAGCTGTTCTGTTCACAAAATCCTCATAAATATCATCTTTCAGTTTTATGATTAACTTACGAACAGTAAATGGAAGAAACTGATTGGTTTCTTTCTGAATCAAATTCTGAATAAGTTGATTCCTTTCTTTTGCAGCGTCAATTGTCGATACAGTTTGACTTTCAACCTTCAAAACAGCTTGGTGAAAACTTGCTGACTGAGCGTGTAAAAAACAAAGCCATAATTCAGATGTAGGACCTTAAAAAAGTCTTTTATTGATTTGGAACATTTTTCAATGCTCAAAAAATAATTCTTTGGTACAGTTTCAAAACTCTCTCCAAAGCAGGCATCAGCGTAAGCTAGCAAGATTTGCTGTAGCCGAGCATTTGGTGATGTTCTATTTCAGCTGCAGCGCAAAATTCCTTTAGAGCTTCAACTCCAACCGTATAAATATAAAAAAATTATTATATTTTTACAATAACGCTTTCGTAATCTAAAGGTAGGCCGTCTGCAGCAGATTTTATAGCATTCTGAATTACATGGGTTCCACATCCGATACCTAACAACGTTTTTTTAGAGATGATTTTAGAAAACGGGACTATTTTACGTCCCAGATCATTATTGGGGGACAACGGGACAGATGGTTGAATAAAGGGATATTCCCGTTTAAAACGGGACGTCTTGTCACTTCAACATATCATCGACAAATTGTAGTGTGTGATTTTGGGAATTTGTACAGGAGAGATCATTCATGAAAAGGAGAAATGGAGCAGGTCCTGGGGCAGGCGTAATTAATAACAATGACCTTCATTTTGAAATAGGTGGGTATCTGTCTACCTGAACACAACATAAAACGACTTTAACCTTCAAAGTGATTCACTAATACGCAAAACAAAACCAATGCAATTTGAATCATTCCAGTCGCATCCGTTTGTAAGACCACTTGAATACATGTCGCGAGATTGTTTATTTTTGCGATAAATATATCTAGTTTTACAATTACTATAGGTGTAGAAAGTTTTTAGTTCACCCCATTATTTACGGCGTGAATTCGTATTTTTCACACAAAAGAGAATGTGCTATTCAGCAGCAACTTGTCGTATTTGATAACTTTGCCTATAAAAATGATTTGAGAAATTGTACAGATACTTACCATTATGTTTCGGAAACCAAAATCTGCCTTCGTCTTCAGAATCGAAATAAAGTTCAAAAACAAAACGAATCGAAGGAAAACTGCAAAAAACGTTTTTTTATTTCAATTTCGAAGACGGAGGCAGAATTTGCCCTCAGTAAGTATCTATACAATATTTAGCTCCTTTTATTTTATCGTGTAAAATACCTTGAACTTACGCAGTAACTCATCGGGGTGACCAGAAAAGTTTACCTTTTTACACCAGTATGACGTTCTCCGTTTCAAATTTCAGTTTTTCAGATTGTGGAAGGTGAAAATCCCCAAAAAGGTCGATGAAAACTCTTATTTCCTCCACAAAAACGACTTCTGTTCATTTTGTCGACTTTGCAACTTTTCATCGTATCATTACCAACAATCCAAGAACGCCGCAAACAAACCCAGCCTGGGCTTGGCAACTCTCAATGGTATTTGCATGGTTCTACGCACGGGTGAAGGACCCATATCTAGAACACCCTTTGAATTCACTTTTCACCTCGAAATCTGGTTCCAACTTTCAGAATGTTGTGTGTGTCGTAACGCATCGTCTGTTGATTCGGAAGGCAATAACAGGTTAGCCAAAGATTTCACTTTCGTTTTTTTACCTGGCCTTGGTTACATCGAATGACGATCAAGCATTTTGACTGTGTCAGTAACAAGTTGGGAACAAAGAAGAAGGATGTTTTGTGGAATTCCAAATTAGTATTTCTTCATTTTCAGAAGAAGCATTGAAGTATATATTCCGTTTACAGCAAACTTATGTCAGAACTACATAAAATGTACGAGTAAATGTAAATACTTCTGTACTACTTACTAGTTTTTGTACTACGCAATCGAAATCTAAATGGTCAATTAAACCCATTTGTGCCGCTACATGTATCGGTCTGTTTTTTATGCGAATCGTACAATTTCTCAATATCACGTATTTCAGGTGCCATAAAATTTCAGTAGATATTGTTTATCCCAAGAAACATTGAATGTTTATGAATGAGGACTGAAAGCTAATGATAAAATTTAACAAAATAATGAAATATTAAGTAAGAAAACACAAGTTAAATAATCAATATGAGGAAATAGTCCAATATAAAACTATTCATATTGAATATTAAAATCCTGTTCCTGATTTTCATCCATTTTTGTAGCCACTGTGATGAAAAATTCAGTTACTACATGTGTTTTCCGAAGTTTTTCTCAGCATCACTGTATGACTATACAATTGCCGGTGAGAGCTAACTTAAAAAAGTAGGACCAATATTTTTTGGGTCTAGAACGGAAGAACATGTAATATATCAAGTAACAATACGGGAAAATATCAATGTCAAAATAACTGCCAACCATTTTTATGGAGTTAAAACTATGCAAGCCATCCTTGTTGTTTCTTTCAATTCGTCAAAAGTTCCCCCGATATATTTTGGGTCTGGTGAAGAACGTCCCATAGTTTTATTTCGTAAAGATTTCGAAGGTCTTATTGTGGATTTATTGGCTGCTTCCCAAATAGAAATAAGATGATACAGTTGAATAGAATGAATGCAATATGATTAGTCCACGATTAATTTTTATCACGTTCTCATCTTAAGAATCTAATAAAATTGGAAGTTAAATGAAGAGGATATAGTTGTATCATCAGCAAATGATTTGACTGATTCCTTCAGAGCTGAATTCATGGATGAGTTTATGTAAATTCAAAAACAAGCGGACCAAGAATATATCCTTGCGGTAACCCATTTTTTATGGAATAATATTGCTGTCCATCACTTATATAATTTACTAACCGATTGAGGATATTCCCTCTGATGTCTAAATTGTTAAGTTTTGAGATCGATATATCATGGTGTAGAGCATTAAATGCTTCACACAAATCATATAAAATATTGTACTCAAATCAATCGGTTAACCTTTCGTTCATCAATCGTTCCAAAAATTTTGGAAGAGCTGATAATACCGAGATGGAGGATCTTTTTTCCATTTTTACAAATATCATATCCGGCAATTTTCATTTGAAAGATTTCGAGAAAGCGAATATTAAAACAGGGGAGATTTCCGTCTTGAATGATTTTACAATATTTATGCTATTATCATCATACCCATCATGCTATGTCTTCATACCCAGAAGCTTTCCTTGGCTTTAAATATTTTATTTGTTCAATTTCAGTTGAATTTGATGGCCTCAAAAACAAAGATGAGATACATGTATGTTTTTCAGCTCGGCTGTTATCTTAGAGATTTTAATTTCTTTCTGCAGAGAAAAATTTCGTTTGACGCACGAAAGGTAACTAGAGTTATACCAACGTTATCATAAAAATATTTTTTTCTTGAAAGTTTAGCACCCTGTAGTTTAAAAGTTGAGACCTTCACGATATTTTTTCATATGACGTTTATTCTGACGATGGACATGTTATTAAGAAGCCTCGTGTAGTTTATCAAATATTGAATGAATGAAGTGAAATGAATGTTACAAAATCGAAAGTGGTTTACAAATATTTGTTTATCGACTGTGTGAATTATTATAAATCATTATATAATTTCTGTTTTCTTAAACATGTCCACCTGCTTGGTGTGCTGTGAAAGTTTAATGATGTAATTTGTGATATAATTTTACAAGTATTTCATATTTATGTAGCTGTGTATTTGGTGTCAAAGTAATATATTATCTCATAATTTGAATAGTAATTGAGAAATGTATGGTTTGAATGTTGTTTTCTTTTTCGAAAAAAATTAAACAACCAAAGTATTCGGATATCGAAATTCTGAAAGAAATTATAAGGTGTAAAATAAGAAAAGGAACCACAGAGTGAAAAATGTAGGGCAAAATGTTAAAATGAGTTGGTAAATAAAAAAATGACAAAGATGGCGGGTTGAGTGAAAAGCAAAATTCGGGTAAGCTAATATCACTTCTTCACAATACGCTCATTATTTTCAATTTTAGCAATAGCAGGTACATGAAAATTTGTAATAAATTTTTGGTAACAATATAGACGATGCTATTATTACATGAATATTATGAAAAAACAAAGAGATGAAATTTATCCAGATGGATTGTGAAAACAAATAATTGAACAATTGTGAAACATAATTTAAATTTTTCTCTCGCCAGTTTTTTATTCACAATTATGATTATGGAAAAATATTGATTAGTTTTTCATAATTTGATTTTTATTAGTTCTCAAAATTACTTAAAGCATTTTTATTTCATGATAATTTAAACATTTGTTTAGAGTTTCATCGTTCTTTTATCTTTTTCTATCATTTTCTACACAACCCCTTTTTGTATCGCCTAATCTAACTTTTAGATTTCACCTATAGTTTTTTTTGAAAAGAACGTATCCAAAGTGGATAAAATCATACTTGATTTGACGTATTCTGCGACTTCGTTTGCGATAACTTCAGTGTTTTGGCTTTTCCAGATTTTCAGATTCTCTCAGAAGCAAAAGATTGTCATATAATTGCCTATAAATGTTTGAAGTAATTCTTCAAGTTGATATAACTTTTTTATATACGAACCGAATGAAAACAAACATTGAATATTGATTGAAGTTAAAAATCACGACACACAAACGAACAAACAGACGAAATGTCAAAAGTTTAAAAAATCTTCGTTTTGAGTTTTTCTATTGATGAATGAAGATCCCAAATAAATAATTTTTCTCAAATATCTTTCAAATGTCCATATGACCTTGCACACTGGACCTTGTAGTTACCAGAGAAAACTTGCAGAAAACATCCTACAAATTTGGTCAGTGGCTGGTTCGTTATCTTGTGTTAGAAATTTGTTGTCATTATAAATCAAAATACAGTCCACTCATTAGCTCTCTCATATTCTAGCATATGCCTCTCTTCTTAATGTTTATTTCAAGGTTAGAAAATTCAAGAAATATTCATAAGAAATACAATGAAAAATAACATAGCGTCTGTTCAAATTTCCATTTGAATGTTGGATATGCAAACTGAGAAAGAAAAAATGTTATCGGATTTATTTTCCTGAAAGGAATGTTTTTTAAAGGAGAGATACTCACTTTTTTGGAAAATATCCCCTTTTCGAGTTACTCATGAATGGTTTCATTGATTTCAATGATTGTTTTGTTGGGGGTGCGAAAAAAACTAAGAATTGGCATCTTTGGCTCCCAGACTATTACATAACAGTACCGTCACGGATTTTAAACCCCATCGGTGAAATCGGTGACGATTGGAGATTAAACAACTACGACAGGTAATGATTTTGATTGTTATCAAATGAGACGACTGCATTATTGCCCAAGTTTATAAATTAACGTCGCATCTTCATTACCCACTCATTCATTGTGTAATGGCCTGTTTAATCGTTATGCAACTCGTTTTGTATTGTTCATCGTCATTTATTCATTCATTTATTCTTTTTGAAACCTACACAATATTGGATAATAACTGGAAACGATTAGCCAATGTGGCAAGTTTCTGTAAGTGATTTTATGATTTCATTACGATGCTATTTTTTTTAATCACTCAGAGGCTCGTCAGTTATGAAACTGAAATTTATATTATATAATACCTTTATTTTATTTCATACTGTCCAGTAAATCAACTTACTCATTTACGGCCGGTAAACCGAACATTACACCTGTACGGTACCTAATACCGTAATGTGTTCACTATCAACACTTCTTGTTATTGATAGCAATGACGTTTTCGTTTCGACTCAAAAATGATTATAGTAATGATGAATTTTCATTTCATCTTAATTCATATCCATTGACACACTTTGGTCACTTTTACTAGTAAACTAAATTTTTCTTCCACTTTCAGTAAATGAAAAATGTTGGAAAACTATGTAATAGAGTCCTATTCATCATTTTTCACATATTTTGAAAATTAAAATTGTAAATTTTTATTTCACTGGACCTTTTAACTATTGATACTTATTGATAATCTTCACGTCTTTTGGCTTGTGAAATATATGTTTCTAGCAACTCCAGTGAATGAAAAATACCAGAAAACCATAGCGTTGACTCTTGTGATTATAACTTCTCAAATATGTTGCTCAACTAAAAGTGGTACTTCCATTGGTACTTACAAACTAATTTTTCATTTCTCAACTCAAAAACAACAGATATTGAAAACACAGCATTCGGTTTGTAAAGTAGATAATAAAGGAAAAAACTAAGCATGTTTCCAATCTGGAATATCTGGAATACCTACTAATGTCACCTAAAGGCTATGTTTCCTGTTGATTTATTTTTCGTATATCACTTCAAACTATAACTATATATTCCTCATTTATTAAGTACTGACTGGTAATCCAATAATCTTAAGATATCACGAAGGCTATGCATTTTAAGAAAGTATCGACAAAGTTTGATATATTGTTATTATTATTGTGGTAATGCCACAGGAACTGAAGAAAATGGCGGGCATGAATATAACGACTTCATACTGGGTGGCCTGATATCCAAGAATAACAGGCGATAAAAAAGCTGATGAGTGTGCTAGACAAAGATCATCAATTTCATATATGGGCTTTGAACCGGCTGTGGAGATACCAACAATTTTGGTACATACTGATCCAAATCAGGAAATGGTCCAGTAAGATCAATAGCTTAATGAATACTTGTATACACCTTGAATTGA
Organism: Leptinotarsa defecta; assembly: GCA_015342085.1. Lineage (NCBI taxonomy): Eukaryota > Metazoa > Arthropoda > Insecta > Coleoptera > Chrysomelidae > Leptinotarsa > Leptinotarsa defecta. Next base: position 6,166 of record WOGO01004381.1, on the reverse strand, counting down.
CCATTTGGGTAGAACTTGATTAACTACTTCAACATAGCAGGGTTCGACTCAGAATTATTGCAGGGTTACTCTTTAGACAAAGTCTCTCCGGAGAATACTCAAAATGAAATGGTGGAAAGAAAAAGGCAATGATTCAATGAGGCTGCAGTGATATCCAGAGATTTGGAAAAAGTAACAAGTCAGAAGGTTCCAAGCGGGAAAAGGATGGTGTAGAATAGTATGATTCAGGATAAAATTGAAATACAAACCCAGATGGAAGAGTGAATATAAGTGAAAGTGGTAGAAGTATCGTCAGTACAAATCAATAAAGGGCTAAATACAATGAAAATCGAAAAGTGAATGACTTTTCCGTTACTCTAAACCACCTTAGGAGTCATGGGAAAGAGGAACGGGCATAATGGAGAAACAAGAAGAAGGGAGAATCACTTTTCTGGAAGTCTTAGTGAAAAGCCGGAACAGTGGCAGACGGAGGCATTAAGTATACAGGAAACCAACCCATACGGACCGATATATCACTCCAATCATCATCCTCGACAGAAAAGATGAGTTATTAAGAGTCTGGTAGAGAGGGCAAGACGTATCTGCGAACCGGAAGGGCTATACGAGGAGAGTCATCTGAAGAATCCGTTTCTTGGTAACGGATATAACGAGGCCAAGATCAGCTGAGCGTTACCAACTATACAGACACACTCCACGGTGACACTGGAGCGAACATAGCGGTGTGACGTACCGATTCGGATTGATCCTCGGAATACATGGAGTTTGAGCCATTTTCAAGCCCACAAGAACCATAGAGAATAGTCTCGAGTCAGCGAAAGATCCCGGAGATGCATTAAGTACCCCAGGAGTATACCGAATACCATGTAGTTGTGGTTGATTCTACATCGGAACCACGAAAAGAAGCCTCAAAACTAGATTGATAGAATGTAAAAGTAGTTGCAGAACACGTTCTCTCAGAGGACAGCCATGACATTGCCTTCTGACGCACGCAAGTTTTTGATAAAACCGAAGGTACTATCCGAAGCTATTCGGAGAGACCATAACAATAATTTCAACCGTAAGGAAGAGATTATTACTGGAGTTTCATTCCAACACCAAACCGTCGACACCAATCCAAGCTAAGGTGTAAGGAATCGGGCGGACAGCTGAATGGCCCCTGGGTGATATGCGGTTACGAACGATCCCCTTAGGGAACTGGGCGAAACCTTATTGTAATCAGCCTACCCCTGGGAATGCGGGGCTCTGTCAGAGGCGTCCAATTCTTCCCTTGCTACCCGTGGGAACACACATGAATGACACGATTTACCGCTTGGAATGAGGCTGGACATAGCAGATCACCTCGTGATGTAATACAAAAGCTAAGGCGTGAGCGCATTTGCGGCGCCGAGGCCAAAAGGAGAAATAGAGCGAAAGCGCCGCAGCAAGGGCACTTCCTGCAGCAGACGTCAAGACCTCCGCGTTGAAGGAAGGCAAAGAACCGGCTGCCTCTGCAGGAAAGTTCCCTTACTTGTACACCTCCATGGAGGGAACCCCAAGAAGGTTGAAGAAGCCACGTAACGACAATATTGTCGCTGCACTTTCCAAAACCTTCGCGGAGGCCACCTTGAAACATCTCAAGATTGCCAAAGAGAGTGTGTGTTCGGCGAGTCTTGATATATACCTGCCGATATAAAGGAGATGTCTCCTAGTGATTTGTCCACCTTCCTGGAAAGGACAGAATGGACTATGACCTAGAAGGACAACTCTTCGAAAGGATGTACAATGGGTCACATGCTGTGGGTCTACACTTATCCTCCTTACTCTACAGATACAGAACACTTCGACACGTGTTTCGATTACCAATTGATCATCTTTAAGAGGAAGATTGAACTGTTCAAAGATTGGATGAACTGTTAAAGATTAAACTGTACATCCAGTTTAATCTTCCTCTTGAAGATGATCACTTGGTGATGGAAACACGCGTTGAAGTGTTGGAATAAGGGTTTAATGTTGGGATAAAACTCCATCGAAGGTTCAAAACAGTGCATTACAAGTATATAAGGAAGAGAACTTGAACCCAAACCAGAGATGGATACTGGCTCTTCAAAACCTAAAGATTCTTTCAATAATTGAAGACCGTTCGGACTAACCAGGTACATGAGCAGTAGGCTGTCCGACACCTAGTCCCATTATGAGTATAAACGCATCAGGACCATTTTCAGTTTGCGTATAGCAGCAAGGTAGATCACTTCGGCCGTTGTCTCATCCCTTTTGATGTCTGCCGCATTAGCAGTTTGCGAGAAGCAATACAAAGAACACGTCTGGTATTGTGGAAAAACGATTCATGGCTTTTGCATTACGAAAATGAACCTGCTCAGTCGTCATTACTTGTTCGTAATTTTTTGGACAAAAAGAACACCCTAATCATACCTTAGCCACCGTATTCACCGGATTTGACTCCCTGCGACTTTTTTCTTTTTCCAAGAATGAGAAGAGCCATGAAAGGACGGCGTTTTGCGACGATTGAAAAGATAAAAACCGAATTGCTGGGAGAGCTCAAGGACATACCAAGAACTGCCAATCAGAACTGTTTAGAGGATTGGAAAAAACGCTGGCACAAGTGTGTCATATCTGAAGGGGACTACTTTGAAGGAAATAACATAGAAATTGATAAATGAATGAATATTTTTGAAGACAAATGAAAATTCACTTTATTATAGGAACAGACCTTGTACGCAACGTGTCTCATTTCTCTTGGACTAAACACTCCATTATACCAAACACATCAAGTTCTGGATTCAATTTATTATAATTGCTTGAGAACCGCTATTCATTTTTCATCTATGAATGAAAAAGATCTTAACTCGTTGAATTCTATCCAGTGTTGAAGGTCGGTAGGTTTTTTGTTGAATAATAGAATTGGCATTTCCTAGTGTTAGAGGTCACTCTTCCAAAGAACCGTACAATCCATTTCTTCATTATAATTCAGGGTCGAAATGTCTGGGAATGTGTAATAGAAAGTGTTTTTTCATACCAGTTTTCAATTTCAAAGTTGAAAATAAATTATTTGTTTCGATGGGATTTCAGAGGCATTGATCGATTTTGAAGTTGTAGAGTTTGAAATAAAAATAAAAAATTCGTTCTGCTACAACTGTAGCACTGATAATGATACTAATTTATGAGCCAATACATCCCAAATTTATCTAATTTTTTTTGTATAATCTCATACATCATCAATGCATTTTTCAAACGCACACAAATAGATATATGTCAAATAAACAAACTTGAATTGATACATTTATGGAAAATGTTTCTTCATTCGTTATTTATAGGATATAATCGTATTAGAAATGTATCTTTATATTTATATCAATCAATTAAAGTTTGGACAACATAGATCCTATCACAGTATCGACACCAGAAATCGCAATAACTTTCACTTTAAACCTTATAAATACAACTAAACTGCCAAATCTTCTTTTTATTTGTGATTGAAAATGTTCAACAAGTTACCTCTTTCTTTTAGAGATAGATAGAATCCATATTTTCAAATGAAACTTGAAAATGTTTTTACTGGAAAATGAATAGTATTATTATTACTATTATACTATTGTCAAATTCGAAATTGAATACATATTCCTGCATCTGTAAAACATCTGCAAGACTTAATATGTGTGATTGATGACTTGTTTATTTTGTGGTAATTCATGATCACCTTAATGAAATGGATGAAAATACTTTTGTCTAATTAATAGTAGTTAATTTTATTTATAGGACCGGTTTCGGGTTTAACCCCATTATCAAGTATAGAACTAAAATGAAATTTGAAAACTCGGTTATATCTGGAGTGTTTAGGTAAAATAGAAGGATAGGTAGTTACAGGAACCATGGTGCCAACTTTAAAATTCAACACTGGTGTTGTTGAACTTATAAATTCATGAGTGGATACCTACGTAAATCGAGTTGCTCGTTTAGGGGTATACATTTCAGATTTTTTTAATTGATTTGTCAATTTCCAAGGCTTCTGAAAAATGCATTTTTTTCCCTTTATACATATGTGTAGGATTTTGTGTGTAGGATTATATGTTTCCAAAAATCGACAATGGAAGTTCAAACATGCATTTGAAACGAACAAATTTCTGCATTCAGAAAATGCTTTTATAAATAGAAAATATGCGTTATAATACTAGAAATCCGGTTATAGGAATGAATTATTCTAACAAACATCTACGCAACGTGCTCACAAGGTTATATTTGCCGGTACTTTCTATAATCAACAGTGGAATTTTGATCACTTGAAGAAGTATTCGTCATATTTGCTCTTTCTCAAGATATGCACGAGTAGAATGAATTTGAAGTTATTCGCTTCATGGATATTCATTAAACTATCCTAGAGATTCGATAAATACTTGAAAAAAAAATGAATGATGGTATTTGATGCATTTGCAACTTAGTTTTATATTGTTGAGGCGAAGGAATATCCGGCCTGAAAATGTTCTGCTATTCACATTCATATTGGTCGGTCGGTAGCCGGCGGTTCGACGTGGGTGCTTTGTTCACTCAGTCAATCGGCCGTTGTGTGAGTCGATGGTTCAAGCCCAGGCTGAACGCTCTATAACACGTTAAAAGGTGAGACCCCGTTAGTCCTTAACTCGCAAAAGTTTCGACTGCTGAGGGTTGTCGTTCATAGTGGTGCGATAGCTCGTTAACGGAAAAAACATATTTTGTGTGTGTGATAATTTGTGACTAGTGATATAAAAATGGTACAAATGTCATAAATATCATCATTTGAAATATTCTCTAGACTTTTCGAAAAAAAATTTATTAAGAACATGTATCACTGTAATCGAAGTTCGTCGTATGTAGAAGTTGAAGATCTTAGAAGATTTGAAATAGCTAATTGGTTGACAGAAAGATTTTGGCTTTCTACTTCTCCATCTATAAACAAAAAATGAAGGAATCTTTCCAAGAAATAAAGAAGGCAATTAGTTTCAGAATAAAAGTGCTCCATTTTGTAGTGTCATACAGTTGGAATATTTAAAAATCCTTTCTTTCTGCACACCTACAACATAAAACGAACCTACATACAAAATTTTAGCCTCCGAAAATAGGGTCTCTGATGAACAGTGATGAAAAGGTAATTTTCATATGTAAACGCGCCTCTTTTACCCCCACAGGGGAGCCCCAGTTGTAATATTTGAATATCCTTTCTCAGTTCGCTTCTAAGACCTAAGAAGCACCTACATACCAAGGATTTACCAGTACGTAGAGACAGTGATTTCCGCATTTATAAGTATAGATTGTGTAGTAATGATATGTGCTTCAATTCCATAATGAATATTTGGAATTTAAACTGAATAGGAAAAAGTGATTTTTGTATAACTCAATGTTCATAAAAAAGTAATCGTTTCAAAAGTATATTTTATTTCGTGTAGTGTTTATATGAAAGTAGTTGTTTTCGGAGGGTTTTTTCTTCCAGTTCGCGTCTTGAAGCTACTTTTTTGTACGATCTATACTTCTTTGTGAATATTTTATTTTGAACTTGGATTGCTTTTTCCCTTTCTTCGGAAGATTCCCACGTTTTTTTTTTGTATGAATATGGAGAAATAGAAAGCCAACACTTTTCTCTGCCAACAATTCATCTCTTCTTGAAATATACCGTTTTGACTTCGAACAATAATTCTATGGCTGGGATTGAATCAAATAGGCGTACTTAGTGTTTCATTTTGTGATGTTACCAGATTGGTGATGAAGAAGCATTCCGAAACATCGGATATCCTTTCTTTGGAGGACTCCCACATTTTTTTGTATCAAGGTAAAATAGAACGTATAAACCTTTCTTACCCAAAAATTCATCTCCTTTGAAAATGAACATCTTTCAATTCAGGTAATTCGTGTTATGTAAACTGAATATGTTTTATATTCACATCATTGGGAGGCGCAATAATGTGAATACAGAAACATTATTGGATATCAATGATGTGAATGTAGAAAAGATAGTTATTTCAACTCGATTGTATATGAATATCACTGGAATTTTTTCCCAACACCAAACCGATATTTTAACACCTTGACACCTGTTTCGATCACAAAGTGATCATTTTCAAGAGGAAGATCAAAAGTTTAATCTACCTCTTGAAGATGATCACTTGGTGATCGAAACACGTAGCGAAGTGTTAAAGTAACG
>WOGO01004380.1:0-13326 GCA_015342085.1 Leptinotarsa defecta | reverse complement strand
AAGAAGAAGTTTAGGTTAAGAATGAACGAAATCTCGACTTTCAGAAAGGACAAAAACCAAGATAAATACATCTCAGTTCCATACCACCAATATACGAAGAACTTTGGAAAGATTTTCAAGAAACTAGGTTTGAAGGTGGTTTTTAAAACAAGTCATACACTACAGAGCCTTTTGGGAAGTCCAAAAGACAAAGTCGAGAATTCGGAAAAGTCCGGAATTTACGAAATTAAATGTAAGGACTGCGATGCAAAATATTATGGACAGGCAAAAAGATCTATCAAAATTATAGACTTTTGTTCAGTAAGATTAGTTAGACAAGTTAACAACAGGCATCTAGATGCCTACGAGAGTGTAGAAATAAGTAAAGATTATAATATTACTAATAACGATGGCGGACCAATACTTAATAGTATACTATATAGCCTGTTAAAATAATATTTTACCTGACTATTACATAAGAACACATTGTAAACTTAATGTAAGACTAGTAGATAAGGCAATATTGTGGAATTAATTTAAGATGCTCAAAACGCAGGTGCCTAGATGAGGTATCTATGTTATAAATAAGGATAACATTTTAAGTATAGTTAGTTTAATCTTTCTTTTGGAAATGATCACTTAGTGATCGAAACACGTGTCGAGGTGCTAAAATAACGGTTTGTTGTTTGTAAAAAACTCCAGTAATATTCTTTACTTTCAGTTAAGTTAAAAACTCCACTGATATTATTTCACATACTTAGCACTATTTAGAATTTAGATGACAGGTATGTCAATCCGTTTATCGCGTGTCTTAGGTACAAAAACCACAAATTTCCATTCATTTCCACAACATTTTCTCTATCATTGAATATATTTTTGTACATCTGCAACTTTATTATCACAGGATGTTGAATAATACTATCTCCTTTCCTGCCATGATTATCCATGATTTATGATAATTTATTTCTCGATGTGGGTCTTCATATAAAGCAAATGAGTGAATAATTGCAATACTTGTCGTACGTTGTCTTATTTCATTCATAATTGGTATCCAAGGTCTCATGTTACTAATTATAATAATCGGTTCAATCGATTCATTTAAATGGTATGACACATACAGTAAATTAAAAACAGAAAACTAATAAACTATTTATCAAAAGGCAGAGTTTGCTAAAAGTTCAAAGCACTGATGGGGTCTGCCGCAGTAGCAGACGAAATTTTTTGTACAAGTTCCAATCGACTACAGTCTACCAAACCGAATTTTGATTATATTCTAGAATGTCAAAATCTTTGTAGGCAAACAGAAAAATTGAAGAAACATTATTATCCTCTAATAATAGAACAAATTTGATATCTTGCAGCAATTTGATTTTTTAATTTTCAAGAGTTTTTTTTATATATTTTGACGATATATTTATATAGATTCAATAATCAGTAATACAACTCTCACTTTGAACTTAACAACAAATATGTAATAATTGCAAAAAGAAACTTTCCCTCAGTTATTTCAAAATCGCGATTTTGTTCCATCCTTTTCATAAAAAAGGACGTATGCTTCTCCACTCACAGGCGATTTTGGTTATATTGGTGACACGTGTGAATCGTTGTATTTGTGCCACGCGCCAGTATACGGGTGTCTGCAGTATGCTGTATAATGCCCTCTGTAAATAATCCCACTGTAATTTAAAAGTGCATATAGATTATAACAACAAGTAACCACATTTTCTGCTGCAAAATTGTCCATATCCAATCCTTCTAGAGGAAATTCGATGACATCATTCAATTAGCCGTTGGAGAGAATCTTTTTAAATGAATTTCTAAAATATGGGGAAACTTGTGGATTAATAGGGACTTTGTACATTTTCTCCTTTCCTTGCATTTCGAACACGTTGGTTTTTCATATCCATCTAAAGTTTCTTATCTTGTAAACGAATCCAGGCATTGTCACAAACTCAATGGGTCGGTTCTTTGTGGTATGGAGAGAGACAAATCCCAGATACTCATGAATCGGGGAGCAAAACTTTGAATCTAATTTTTTAAGGAGGCTGTATTTAGAACTCTATCAAATGATTCTTCTGACCACAACTCCTTGATGACTTCTGCAAACGCTTTGATTAAAGCACCCCCCATACTAGAAATACTACTAGTATTGATATCTTTCATGAATTCATCCTTTTTCAAATATTCCAATAACCATTTGTTTCAAATTCGTATTTAATAGCTATATTTTTTTTCAGATAAGTAGTTATTTTCTCCAAATTGTCAATCCTACAATAATTTAAACAACAATCATTAAAAGGAAAACATATTTTAGCAGGACATAGAACATAATATTGGAGCTATAAAGACAATTTTTGAAACAAAATGGTTTTTTTTAATAATTTAAAAAAAAAGAATCTTTAGAGTGTTTATTTAGATCACCAAATCTGACCCTTTTAGACTCTTTTTTTTTTAGATGAATATCACCGTTTACAGTTAATCTATTCGGTTATTGTAATGGTATCTTAGTTATTAGGGTCCAACTTTTATTCAGTTAATTATGAGAAATATATTATATTTTTTATTAACTTATTTCATTCAATCTTTAAGTACCCCCTTTGGTACTGTTTATTATTTTTCAGAAAGTAGCTACCATGTTTGTAGGAGCTCTTTTCCATAAGTAGAACAATGAATATTTGAAATATTGAATCGGTAATCTCGAAACCCAATCGACTGAATTAAAAAATTGTTTTTCCGAAAAATTAAAAAATTAAAAATGTAATGGAGGATTATTACTCTTTTCAAGTATTTTGGTTTAACGTCACTGTTACAGTGTTACGTCTGTATTTATTTAATTGCACAACTTAACACTATACATTAATTGCGTCTGAAAATTATTTCAATATTTCGCTTGTACACTCATCGCTTCTTTTTGGAAATAATCATCGGAATTATCTCCAACCAGATCTCAGGACTGATTAGCCTAATTTCCAAAACGGCCGTAATATACACCGTCTCTTCAGAAAATTAAGAGAATTTTCATTTTTCACAAAGAAGTTTCATTTATTCATCAATTTTCATTTTGTCCCCTTAAAAGTAGTTCCCCTCAGATATAATACACTGCTAGTGATTGTTCCAATCCTCGAAGCAGTTTTGATAAGCACTTTTTGGTATGTCAACAGATACGTGAACAGGAAAAAGTCGCGGTGAGCCAAATCTAGTGAATACGGTGGTTTAGGTATGATTACGCTGTTGTTTTTCGCCAAAAAATTACGAACAAGCAATGACGAGTGAGCAAGTGCAGTATCGTGATGCCAATGCCATCAATTATTTTTCCACACTACCTCCATTGGGACAATTGGACTTTGGTTTCGTTATCGTAACCATGTACCCATGAGTCAACACCAGTTTGACCCTTTTAAGCAAATCTTGATCGTCGTTGACGTCATTAATTGTAAACATTTTTCTGACTCGGAGTACAATCACCGTATGTCACTGTCAACATTTCTTAAGTGTTTTTGTGCACTTAGTTCCATATTTTACACAAAATTGATGCAAATTCTTTGATCCATTTTTTCGATGGCGGAAAATCGCCTAACACGCAAAACTCTTCAAACTTGTATGCCTCTCATCTACAAAGTTGACATGGCTAAACAGCTGAAACTGTGAACATATGTTTGTATGTGTACCAACATGAAAAATGTGAAAAGTTGCTAATCGAAGTTACATAGCTGCGATAATTTGAGTATTCACTTGATTGATACTTTTGATGATGATCTGACATTACGTCGCATCTGTACGCTCAGTAGCGTAGGCTTAACAATATACATATCACAGAAGGTCAAACTGGATTATTACTCATAGTCATCCCTGAAAGAAACAATCTCAGGTGTACCGCAGGGAAGTATTTTGGGACCGATACACCGATACAGAAAGTTGCGTGACCAATATAAAACACAGATTTGCACAAAGTATTCATGTACTCGGAGAATCAAGGACTAAAAATCAATCCAAATAAAACTTTGTCCTTATGCCTAGGTTCTCAAAGACAAATAGTAGAAACTCAGTGTAACTTTAGGCTCACTCTCGATAACGCAGGCATTGACTGGGTAGACAGTGCTAAAAATATTGGCGTAACCATAGATAGATAGCTCTTTGTCTTTCCAGGAACATGTGACAAACATTTTCAAAGTATCATTCTTCAAACTCAAATCGCTATACAAATTCAAGTATCAGTTATCAGAAGAAATGAAACTCATGTTAGTTAAAACTCTTATTTATCCACATATCGAGTATTGTTGTTCGGTGTATTATAATTTTTTACCGCAATATAACAAGCAGAAGTTACAACGTATACAAAATGTGAACATGTTACACCATTTTTGTTAATAATGAAGGAGCTGAATGTGAGGTCCAATATTTGATAAAAATGTTTTGTTCAAGTTGTTTCAAACTAAAACACCTAGTTATCCATATAGTTCATTAAGCATTAATTCTGACATACATATGGTGAATTTGAAAATTAACTCATTCAACATACCTAAGCACCGTACTTCCCAATTTCAAGGATGTTTTTCATATATAGCCCCTTCTTATCTGAATGAAATCTCACCACTTTCAAACCATAATATTCATCAATTTAAGAAAGAAATAAAATCACAAATGCTTACTGCTCAGTGCTAATTTAAAAAATTTAAAATTCAATGTATAATAGTGCAATGAAATTGTTAAAGTGCATCGATATGATCTATTTTTTTTTTCTACTCTATATCATTGTTATGATAGTAAATATGTATTTTTAAAATTATTTTTCTAGACTCAATGTATAATTTTTGGGAGGGGTGGAAGAGCCTTTGGCTAACCCTTTTCCTTTTATGTATAAATGTATTTTTCATGCATAATAAACGATATTATTATTAACATTATTATATCAAACTTCTCAAAGAACTTCAAGTATGTAACATACATTTTAGCCATAATTAGATATGTTATAATTGAATATAATATAACATGTTGCTGATGACCCTTGCGGTTGATGCAACTTTTTCTTCAATGAAAAATAGATTCCGGAAGGCGTTTTCTTGAGCTGTCTATGTCAAATTATTCATTCCCACTTCCCGTATGTCACCGTATACCACTCTAGATATCGTTGGATGTAGCCGTTATTATGTTGTAGGAGGTTATCATGAAAAAATAGAATTATTACTTTCTATTTTTTTATTTTTTTATATTATTATTTTCTAATATTCCATATCAGTTAAGCTCAAAACTAGCCAGTTATATTTTCCTGTTATGACAACTTAAAAAGGTGTTGAACATTGACACACTGCTCTCTAGTTACTATATACTGGGGGAACGAATCCACCGCGAATCAAATTTTTACACTGCAAAAAAAAGTGTCAGAATAATATCTGGAGCAAATTTTAATGATCACTGCAAACCCTTGTTTGTTAAATATGGAATAATGCCATTACCGTGTTTGTTCATATACTATTCTATGATTGATATTTACAAACACAAAAGCAATTTTACACTAATGTCAGAGTCCCATACCTACAACACCCGTTCATCCAATCTCATGAAAACAAAATCAAAAAACAATTCCCCTCCCCTAGGGTTTCACAGTAAAATACCGGAGAGAATAAGGCAGCTCCCAATATAGAATTTCAAAAAAAAAACTAAAATGTTACCTTCTTGAAAATTGTTTCTACTCTGTGGAAGAATTTGCCTCTTCTCACATGGACATATAGAACACTGTATGTTGATATGCAGGACCCAGAAAATATATATATTTCAGTCTGTATGTGTGTGCGAGTGCGTGGGCATACCTATATGTATGATTTATTGATATAATTCATATTATGAAGGAACTTATACTATAAACTGACAGAGTCTTCCTAGTTTTACATTGTATAAAGAATGACATGACTTGCTACAAATATTTTTTTACATAACGTAGTCAAATAAAATCTATCTATCTATTTATCTATTTTGTAAAAATATAGAATAAATTTATTTTTGCATATATCGGTTTGAGATCAAGGCAATAAACTCACATTCATTGCATTTAGAAAACATTGTTTCCATACTTCGTGACAGTGGGATACAGTGTTATTTACAATGATGAAGTCACCTATTTGAAGAAGACAATAGTTATTTCAGTTGATGGTGTATTACGCATGTCCAAAGTTCAACCTAAGCTGACCCAGATGTCTCAGCATATTTAATATCCACCTCATCCACATACCATAAACCAAATATGCTTGTTGTAGGATGGGAATGTTCAACCGAAGGTAGTTTTTACGACGCCTGTCGACATTTTCACCTGATTGAGAAGTCTGCGCCTGCAATAAAAAATGTCAGGTTGAATTACTAGGCGACTTTGCTTTTGTTCTCACCTGCTCTCACAACTCCAACGCAGTCTGCCCATTCGATCAACTCTGCTTAAGGCCTCATTTGCATACATTATTGGCAGTTGCCGTATTGTAAATTATACCTGCTAACTGAATTTCGAAATTCAGTTCATGGCGATTTGTGCACTTGCATTGGCCATATTGTGTATGGTCGTTGGACAAATGACGTCGATAATGATAATGTGTTTACTGCAGTCGACATCTTGCCTATATTTGGTACTCTTAGTTGAAGTTATTTAGGATGTTACCGTTTTGAAATTCTAACTTTCATATTTAGAAAAAGTGCTCACAGTATATATATCTTAAATTTTTGTTTAGTAGTTGTTACTACTAGCTGTGCCTCTAAGATGCGCGATAGATAAAGAAAGATGGTAACTGTCTGCTACCAACTTTTATTATAGATACAAAATATCTATAGTGGCGAAACTGAAACAGACTAATACTACATCGAATGTTCATTAAGTCACGAAAGTCAATCAACAACATGGACACATTACAGATTTCCAAACTTTTTAGGCATTTGCATTTCATTAGTTCAGACTTCCATTGTCTAATATGCTTTAAATTGATTTGAAATTAATTCATAGAAAATTAAAAAAGATAAGCCGAAAAATTACGATTATATTAAGCAAAACACTGAAATTACAATGAAATAAAATACAAGCAACAATCAAAAAATCAAAAAATTGAACTATTAACATGAGATGAAATCAAAATATTCCAAGCCAGGTTACTTCACGACGTTTCAATTGTTGGTATCCACAATCGGCTTCGGATGATAACTGGACTTATTTCTCCGAGATCTGACTACTTATAAGTCATTCGAGTGCTTTCACCTATCCCCTCTTCCTTCTCTACGCTTCATCGGTTTCAGCGGGAGCTAACCGTGAATTGAAAATTCCAAATAATCATTTCTAGAATTGAAATCTTAGTGGTACACACCCTTCAAATTTGAAGTTTCTACACCCCTCAATCAGTTTACATCACATTGCAACAAATTGATTCCACCTCGAATGTCAGTTATTCCCTCATTATTTTCCTTGGAGATCCTGCTTTAGCGCTCTGATTTGTTCAACGTGTGTCTCTGATACACAAGGATGCCCGCATGTCCCCAACCACTGAATAAACTTTTCCCCGTGTTCTAAGGCTTCTTTAAGCTTATTATCTTCAACCACAGACTCTTCTTTGACCTCAGGATCCAACCCTTTATGTTCGTCAGACGTAGAAACTTCAACGGACATCTGGAGTGGCGAAACAATATTTTGCGCCGAATGATTCTCCAAATATTGTCTATGCAAACACTCTACCTGTTTTAAATACTGCGAGAATATCAAATCCTGGTATAAATTATAATGATAGATTGTAGATATCGAGTCCAGTAACACATCGAATGATTCCTGCCGTTTGGCAGGAGTTGGTTATGTTCCGCTTGATTAGAGGTTTCCATATGCTGCGTATCTCTACGGTAGCTTGGCTAAAGGCGTTGTTGGAGAACAAATATGCGAATTCTTTGAATTTTCCCCTAAACCTGTATTCCTCCTTATGGATGATTTCAGCTTGAGCCCACTTGATGTTATGTTGCCATTCCTGATTTACTAGTTTCTCCTCGCTGTGTGTGTTTCTTGTGTTCGGGATTGCGAACTTTCAATGTCATCTCAGTTTCACCGATGGATGTATGATTCTCCGCACTCGCAGGATATCCGGTAAATGCAATGTTTGGAATCGCAGTCCGCTTTTGGTGGCCTGGTTTTCATGAGGCTGCTACGGATGGTGTTCCCAGATCTTAAGCAGGTTCAAATGTTATACTTGGACCCAATTCTTCTTATCCTTTTCGACAATCCTCTGATGTAGGGAAGTACAAGTACTCGTTGTCGTGGTTTCTCTTCCTTGTGAGGCTCTTGCTGTCTTCTAGCTAAAGTCTGTTCCAACATCACTTTGGAGTAACCATTCCGCTGAAGGTCATTTTTGATGATACCTAGTTCCTTCTCGAGACCTTCATTTGTATTACAGAGCCCGAAAGCACGGTCTAATGAAGTCTTGATGATTCCTCTCTTAGTCGATTGATGGTGGTTGAACTCCTGGTTCACATACTGTCCCGTAATGGCAATTCATTGTGGACTTCCTTCTCCATAGGTGTCTAGTTCTGTATTCCCATTGTTCCAAATTACGATGGTGTCGTCCACGTATCACAATCAGTCTTGGGGCTTCTTGTGGGCTTCTTCAATAGTTAGATTTTCAAACCACTCCATATAGATGTTGGCTAACACCAGTGAAAGTGACGATCTCACGATCGTTCTTTCGACGTGGAAAGCCTCTACACCAAGGTTCCTGTCGAAGAAGCTTTTCAAATCATACAGAGGAAAGTTTCAAAATTAGATGATAACGTTAACCTTTTTTCAGTTCTGAAAACGGAGGCAGATTTCAACCCCAGAAACATCAAAATAAGTATTGGTACAATTTCTTAGCGCTTTTCCTGACTGGTAAAGTTATTAAATACGGCATATTACTGATAAATAGTATATTTTTTGTTGTTGAACATACTTTGACTATATTTTGGTTGGTTTCTGAGTCAAGCCATGGTCTTCTTTGGTTTGGTTACAATCTCCACACGTTTCGACTGCAACTGCGGCAGTCATTTTCAGTCATCTTCTCCTTGTTTTAGTTGATACGTTAAGAAGAGTACTTCGAACACAGCACTGAAGATGACTGCCGCAGTTGTAGTTGAAACATTTGGAGATTTCAACCAAAGAAGACCAGAGTAAAACCCGGAAAGCAACCATGCTAGCCGTGAAAGGCTATATTCCTATAATACTTTGAATTTGCAAAAAGTTCTAATTTCCTCCACATGAAACGACTTTTGTTGATTATTGAATTGAAAATGAAACTGAATCTGCGTTTCGAAGTCCTGTGTACAATTAGTAAATTAGCAAATAATCGATATTGTTCGGCGATAGAACAACCAGTACCCTAAGAGTAACTATGTGAGCATAAACCAAACGGCACACATTCAAAGCGTTTCCAATTTGTAAAATGTAACAAACGACAATTGATTCGATATCGACCATCTAATTAACTGGCTCAACAGCAACGTTCAATTAATTTGCATTGAATCGAATGCAGCACAAACCCCGTTTGAAAAGTCACAATGCCGGAGCCAGCCTTTGCCGGTCGGCAATTGACCTTAAGTATATAATAAATAGTCCCGACTCTGTTATCATAAGTGCCAGCCGTAACATACGTCGCTTCTATTAAGTCGGCTCGAAAGTAATCTGTCCGTCCGTCTGTCTGGCGGTCGAAATGTTGGTTCCTGGCTGCATTAGCTATTTGCCGCCGATAAATTGTAGGGATAAAGCTGGCATTGGAAAATCGGGAGTTCAAAACGTTTATTGGCAAATCATTGTATTATTACATAAGGTTGAGGGGGCGTTGCTACATGCTCAGGTCTCTTCAGAGGCTGTGTGAATTACAGTATAATTTTGATCTTAATCTAAGTCTTGATGTAGGTTAGTATAGTAAAATGAACTTCCCGTTCCTGAACCCACTAACTTGACCATCAGCTACTGCACTAACTGCAGTCTAACTGCAATAGAAACACCTTGAAACAAGAACCACAATGCCCAAGTAACATGGAGAAACCCACTAACCTTACTAACCTAGAATAGGCGCATTGTATACAGGGTCTTTCACGACGAGCGGTCGTTAGGAATATATGGAGAACGATTCAAAATAAAAACTTGAAATTTTGTGGTAGTGGGTTTTACAAAATGTCCTTCTCAACTAAAATATTTTCAACTCTCGGTCTCTTTCCGTTATACTGGAAGTTGAAACACTCTGTATTTTATTACATTATATTAATTTTTTTCTGAAAAATTTGACAGTTACGGCATCACTCCGAAAAAGTCATAACTCATAAACATTAACAGTTGAAAATGTGAAATTTCACAGGATCACACCTTAAGCATCATTTCATGAACAGGTCCATCGAATTTTCGAAAATAATTTACAGGGTGGTCGAAATTCCCACCTAAAACATAACATCGAGAAAACTGATGAAACACGATTTTTCATTCTCAACTGTTACTGTCCATGAGTTATGATTTTTTTGAGGTGGTGCTGTAATTGTCAAATTTTTCAAAAAAAAAATAATATCTCGTGGGTGGGTTCAAGAGTCTCGTAGGTTGATTTCCCAATTGAGGGTCTTCGTGAAAGTAGCCCCCAAATAGGCCACCAAGTCTTGGAACGGGAGGTTTTCTCTTGAAAGTCTGAGATCCAGTTTAGGTCGGATTGTGGTGTCGGGGTGTCTGAAAAGGATAGTCTGGGTTTTCGTTCGATTCACTAGCTGCACCAAAGAGCAAAGTGGTTCATTATAGTTTGTGTTTGTGGTGAGCCGGGATATTCACATCAACAAGTGAATTCCATTATTTCAAACGTGAACCCAGAAGCTGTGCTTTACTTTTCGGCAAATTTAAATCTCTTATCAAGTCTTTAAAATCTTCTGTAGTAACAGGATAGTGGTTTGGTTTTCTGGCGTTGATAAACATTCTTTATCTGAAACACTTTTGTTGGAACTGAGGGACGAGTTTGTCTGCGATAACTTTTTCAAGGATTCAGGTACTGGAAGTGTCGAGTTTTACAGAATTGGAACAGAAGAAGAATTAAGGTCAGGATATTCAAATGAAGTGGTTTTTGGTCACTACATCATTAACGTGGATTGGTAATGCAAAAAAGCGATTTATTTCCAACAGGAGTAGGTAGCCAGTAACAAGAAATGCTATTTTTACAGAGTATATGAAATACATATTAAAAATAATGGGATATAGAAATATATACAGTAACTGCTGAAACAAAGTATATATAAAATATTCGTATACGTAGAATTTCAAGAGAGTAATGAAAAATTGAGTATATAACACACAAATTCACTGTTCACAAATTTCATTGAAGCTACTGCACATAAAATTCAATGGTGATAACGTAACATTTGTGCGTGATGCTTCGCAATAGAATTTCAGATTGTGTCGACCTTAACTTCTTGGTGCTAAGAAATTGATTTCGTGTAAAAGAACCGTACTGTCAATATTGTTGTTTAGTAATTTATGCAGGAATTTTATACCAAGGATAACTCTCCTCTTTTCCAAAGATGTCATATCAAATTGTGTCAACAAAATGTTATGATCGATTCCTCTCGTGGAGTATTAACCATCAACTTTTAGAAATATGTATTTTAGGAACTTTTTTTGCACTCTCTCACGCAAAACCATACTCTAACTTAGATCTGTCATAAGCAAAATATAGCAATTTTAAGGTGGCAAAACTTTTGAAGTTTTTGTCATTTCTGTAGATGAATCCAAGCATCCTATTTGCATCAACAGTCATATTTCTTATATGTGTTGTAAATGTTAATTTACTGTCGTATGTTATACCAAGATCTTTTATCTCATGTACGCGGTTGATTGTAGTTTTGTTGATTGAATAATCGTACATTGAAGTTCGCTTTTTTGTTGTAAATGATATTATTTTAAATTTGGATACGTTCAGTTGTAGACGATTATAATTATATCAAAGTTTGATTACATCTAATTCATGTTGTACACGTTGGCAGTCAGTAATGTCGTTAATTTTATAATATAGTTTCAGGTCGTCTGCAGATAGTAGGCTAGGAATATTCAAAGAGGTTGCCAAGTCATTAATAAAAATAAAAAATGAAAGAGGCCCAAGATTAGAACCTTGTTGTACTTGTACGTTCTGGGCCGATTTGAAAAACTGTTTTCTGTTAACGAAATATGATTCAATTAGAGTAATCAGTTGGTTAGAGAGTCCCTAAAAATATCAATAGAATATGTTGGACATATCGTGCATGAATATTTGAGTATGCGAAAGCTCTGTTCAAATTAGGTGCCCAATCGACCAAAAACAACATAGAATTGATTATTCTGAGAAGTTTTTGAAGCTGATCCACCATAATCAAAACAATCGTCATCTGAGTGGACTGCACGTGATGAACCGACTTCAAAGCATGCAAAGACGCAACAATCGTCTGGCAATGTTATGGTATTAGTATTTTGGGATGCACATGGTTCAATATTCATCGACTATTTCAAAAAAAAAGAAAACCATCAGCAGCGCCTCTAACATAGCGTAATCGGAGTATCTGAAGGACGAAATAGCATAAAAACGGCTGCCTTTCAAGACAATGCCCGTATCAAACATTACTGAAACGATGGCAAAATTGCATGAATGGGGCTTCGAAATGCTTGCGCATCCACCTTATTCTCCAAATCTGTACCCCAGTGACGTATTCCTGTTCCCAGACCTCTAAAGAATGCTCGCTGGAAAAAAATTACCCCAATGAAGAGATAATCGTCGAATCTTCAGGAGATGAAGGGAAGAGTGCTTGTTTTAGATGTATTCTACACCAGAAGTTTACCGTTTCATTTCTGAAATATTCAAATGACATTTGTCCAAGTTTCAGCCTTAGAATAATAACCCATACTCCCCGTGGGTTGGGCTACCTATCGGGCGCGTCCCCACGTGGCGGATAGGGAAACGGCCAGGGGACTTAAGGGCCTGTCCGGGAAGCCAATGTGGCCTTACGGACGGGGTTGCCAGACTCCTAGTCAGTGGCAGAAATAAGTAGGGCGAGGGGAACTAAAACTCCCCAAAATCCTTTGCAAAACATGCCGCCGTGGAACAGCCTACCCAAGATAAGGTGTAAGGAATCGTGTCGACAGCTGAATGGCCGCGGGTGATATGCCGTCACGAACGATCCCCTTGGGGAACTTAGCGAAACCTCATTGTAATCAGCCTACCTCTGGTAATGCGGGGCTCTGTTAGAGGTAACCAACTCTTCCCTTGCTACACACATGAATGAAACAAACACAAAAACAGAAACAACAAAAACAAAAACCAATCCCGAGGCTGGACAGAAGTGCTCACCTCGATCTAAGGCATTGGC
>WOGO01004379.1:0-13327 GCA_015342085.1 Leptinotarsa defecta | reverse complement strand
GATTCCTCATGATCTTCCCTAACCGTTCTTGTGATAATATATAGGATGTCCCATTTGAAAATCAAAAGTTGTTGTCATTTCCGGAAAAGCCGGAAGTTGAATTTGTTTTACAAATATTTCAAAAAATGCCGTCTAGCGAGTATATTCAATGTTCCAAGTTTCAGAAATATCGCTAGAGAAATAAAGGAGAAAAACTGAGTGTCACACGGTATATAGATCGGATACTCACACACGACCAATGGTGAAATATGAAAAGTTTGCGAATTGTGCCTTTGATGAATAAAAAATAATCCAGAACACTCTCAGTTAATTTCTAAAATAAGATTTTTATTTGTATTTTAACCGTCCTCGCTGATAATCGAGCAAAAAAATAATCACAATTTATCACATATAAACGTTCAGGGTAACGAAGTATAAACACACTAATTTCTTATCAGTACTTTCCAGAATTTCATAAACCCTCATCGATACCAGGATCTGAGAATAAATTTTCGAACTAAAGATTTTTCCTTGTAAATTATGACTACCCAGTCATTCATATTTATATCTATCAGTCTATTCAAACGGTTAAAATTTATAACTCCGCAGTCACCTTGACTGTTTATCCTCAATGAAAAACTCGACGTATTTGTTATGTTATCTCGTCAACAGTCTGTCGTCTGAAAGTATCTTCAGAATAACAATTTGGCATCGTTGCTGCCTCTATCAGCACCAACTGAAGTAGATCGTCGACAAGTTTTCACTCATTTCACTTTCATTCGATAGCCTCCAACAAATTTATTTACCAGCAATTGACGAAAAACTTCATGAGACACCTACTTAGTGAGATCTGTGCCCGGGGGGACGATGAGAATAATTCGAAGACTTTTTTGGCGAAATTTGTTAACTGCCCGAGCGACTACATTATTTATTGCTTCAAATACACGATGAAACAAAATAAGGAGTTTTTGGTTGTCACTGAACGATTCTTGGTGAGAATCCGCAATAAAATTAGCAACACAACCTTTTTCCTAAACTGTTATACGCGTTTGAATATGCTACTGCTCACTTTAATATTTTTTTTTTATATCCAAACCATAAGATTAGTGTCTGTTTGAACTTATTCAACCAATTTTGAAAATTGTTTCGGCTACATTATCAGGAAATCAAGAAATGGGCAACTCTAACATATTTTGGAAAAGAACACAGATAATTGCGGGTTTCTTCAGAAAAAACAATGCGGAAATGGCATTCAGACCACATGCCAGGTTATCTGATTTCATTTTCGAAGCCAGAGATTAGGTGGACAAGTTGGAGAAATCTGGAGTTTATAAGAAGTGGCTGGAGTGTAATAGTGTTTATGTGGGACAATGTGGCCGAAATTCCCAAAAACGATATGCTGAACATGAAAGGTCATTCAGACTAGGAAAAAATGATTCGACGTTTTCAAACCATTCGTTGGCATGCAACCACAAGTTTCCGAATCTAACCGATACGGAAATTTGGCACTATGCAAGGAAGGGTTACAAACTCAATTATTTAGAATCCTTGGAAATTCACAAGCATAAACATTGCGGGTGCAACCTGGTAAATGATCAAATTGTAACTTCAGGTACTCAATCAAGCCAAGTACCTCTATTAGTTAGAGTTTCAAGTTGTTAAAGTTCAAGTTTGAATATATCCTTATAGAACGAAACTGCAGTAACGTTAGTTACAAATAAAAGTGGTAAAAAAACATAAGAAAGTTTCAATTCTCTTTACTTCATTATGATTTCCTACCACGTAGTTAACGGCAACATCCATTAATTTAACATTATCAGGGAGTACCAAGGACTGTATTTTATTTCAATTGCCATACTGTAAGCCAAGGTATCAAAAATTTACATATTCATTTACCATGCGTTGCAAAAACTATTGATGATAGGTACATAAAATAACATACATGTCTAAGTACCACTCATAAAAGTCTGCTAGGCTTTTGGTCTAACTATAGTTGTCACTTGTCACAATAACCGCTCTTTCTTCAAATTATTTATTCAAAACACAGGCAAAATCATTGTATTAATCTTTACCCAACTGAATTGATTCATATATAATCTATGTCTTTACATAATTCTACAAGTAAATTCCTCTTTAAATTATTGAAAACGTAACTTTAGTTCAGATATTTCAAAGGGAAAAAAACGTGGACTACATATCACAATAAAATTACAATTCTAAATTGGGCCCGTTTGAAGTCGGAGAGAAGCCAACAGATGGCGTTAAAACAACAATTGTTCTTTGGAAGAACTAACTCTATTTGTCAATTTCTTCACAAGATGATTCATTTTCCTAATTTAGAGTTTTAGTTACATATTAAAAAAAACGTCTGCGTCTCGGGACTCCCGACAGAAGTGATAATTTTAAACTAATCTAAGTTGAACTATTTATTATTGACATTGTATAGCTACCATAAACCAATTGTTTCTCTTGTAGGATTAAATGATGATACGTATAATGTACATATACAAAATCATTAGGTTAGGTAACGTTAGGTAACGAAGCAGTTTACCCCCCCCCAAATGTATTTGTACATTGTAATGAAGATTTGTGGTGACGAAATTATTTTCGTTTTGTACTCCACAGAATGTAACCAAACTTGTGTAGGGATTTTCGGGTACTTTTGTCAATGTATGATTCGAATGATAGTGTTCTATCCAGGACGATTCCGAAGTCGCAGATCTCATCAGAAGGTTTCATTATCTTGTTGCCCAAATGCAAATTTTGAATCGAATAAATATTGCTTCTTTGGATAATCTTTTTATCATACCTGTTGAGGTCACTTTCAATTCATAGTATGAGACACTTTCATTTGGTCTATCGATTTTGATATCAGCTTATAGGTATCGCTATTTTTTTAATTTTCTGTAGATCACTACAGAAAATTAAAATTATTTTTATTATTTATTTTCATTTATTGAGTTTTATTCAACATTGTTGTTTGATGAGTTATGGTATCTGACAGATATAAAATATATCTTCAGACCCAACAGATAGCCATGTAAAGTTAGCAAGCTTTATTATAAATGTCTTGGAAGAATCGAAATACACGGCACTTTCTTCATGACTTAGATATATTATACAAACCCGACTCATGAAAAAACCATATTGATAGATTGTTATGACATTTGTTATAGTAAACAAGAGTTTTTTTGTAACTTTTCATCTTTTAGTGACTGACTAAGGAGAAGTAGAAGATTTTATCTAACTAGGCAAATCAGCAAATTTGCTGAAAATTTGTTCAATGAAAATCTCATAACAAATTGTTATTTACTTAGTTATTTCAGCTGAACATTTACTGATAGGGAAATCTGAAGAATACTATATTTCAGAAAGCAAATGTGTTGGGATAAATGAAAACTGTATACTCGTTGGATTGAATTTGTAATGTCGAAGATTCTAAAAAACTTCGTTTACAACAGGACGTTGGTCTAGGTTTGTCAAAAATAGTCAAACTGGAATACTACCGAAAATGTACTTCATCGACACTGTAAAGGTAGGATCATACAAATCCAACAATTTCGATTGATTTCCCATTAAACGAGTCATTTCCCGCAAAAAAAATTATGAAAATTCTAGTCGCCATAAATGGACGAGTAAAATGACTTCTCAATATGGTAACGCCGTCCGGAGGCAATCAAGCTGGCATTGGATCTTGAGACATAACCCAATGTGCAGGTTGAGTACATTCCAAGCGATGTTGCCTAATCTACAAATTGACATTTTTCGCAGAAATAGTATTCATTGTTTACAAAAAAATGTGTTGTTTTAACAATAATGGGCGTGAAAATTCTCATCAAATCAGCTTTCTTTTCTTTTCATCAATATTATATTTGTCTCTCACTAGTATCTCATAAGGAAAAATGCAATATATATTTTTTCAAGTTATATATTTTTTAAGTATTATAAAAACAAAAAAAAGAAAATGATGTAGTTATAACTAGTACAGATGTACTAGTTATAACTCTAGTTTATGTCCTCCATAAAAAGACATTTTTATGGAGGACTCAATACTTCATGTTTTTTTTTCTTGTTTTTTTTGGGTAGATAACCTTCCACAATTTGAAAAATATACAATCTGAAAAGTTCACCCCGAAAAGCTAAGTAGAAATAATTAATTTAGCATTGTTGCCAGAGCAGCAATGTTTACTAACCTAACTTGAAATTTTTATTACTTGATGAATTGTACCAGTCTAAAAATGGAGATTTTTCATGGTTAATTTTGGGTCCTTTTTGTACCTGGGTTCTTGACTGGGGCACCACCTAGCTACGGCTAGCTGCGATCAATTGGAGGCAATAACAAGTAGGATTCCAACTATGACTGGTTTCTGTCATCGCAGAAGCCATGGAAGGGAACCAACGAATCATCATCATTTTCCACAAACCGCAGAATCCCAATTTTCCTAGCCTTCAATGCCCATATTTTTCTAAGCATCTGGCAACACAGCATCCGCAACACCTCGTCATCTCATTCCTCCTTCTTTCACCTTCAACTAGTTCCATCTTCCTCTTCTACGGTCCAGATTGTGCACTCGTTGACCCAATGGGAGAACAAGTGTAAATCGCGACATGCACTCATCGTTCTAACGCTTACCGGGTGCTTCAAAAAGTCGGGTACGTATGTCCGTGATTACGGTCGGGTCCAGTCGTGACCTAGGCCACTGTTCAATGACTACTATGATGCACCCACACGATTTTCATTTGTTTATAAAGAATAGTGAAATTACGCTAAGCTTCGTCGAACGGTTTCCGATGAGTTATTGCGTGCGGAAAAAAAGATGAATGGACTTTTAAAAAAGAATTGCGTCGGATCATCGGTGGGTCACCGGAAATTTGGTTGTCGGGGATGATTTCGTAGGGTTGTAATTGGGTTGGGGCGTGAGTAATGAAGTTTTCCAGAAGTGAGGTTCGGGTTAGGGGAGAAATAAATGAAACCTAGTTAATTCGCTTCGCTGTACTGGAAATAGTATTCTTTCAGCGCTTAAAAAATATTTCATACTCGTTATTGAAGACAACCCCTCTCAAAAGATCGTTTGCAATCTTCAGATCTCAGAAGAAAACTACTCATTGTCTAATATTAAAAATATCACAACAGCCACAAGTCAATTGATATACTCCTGAACTGATCTATACATAGGTGTATGGAATTTGAATGATAATGTTGATATATGATAGTTTTTGAGAAAAAACTCCTCTACCAAGGAGATAATCATCGAAAATTCATCAGTTGCCTACTTGCCTACAGATGAAGTTGTAAAACAATGTGATTTGTACATGATTTTTCACAGAACCAGTAGTATTAGTCGATGGATTTTTCAATCTTCGATCACTCAGATTGATAGTATCGTACAAATCTGTAAGTTAACTCTATAGGTTCGCAAACTACACGTAATCACTCCGTCTGTTCAGCAAACAAACTTGTCTGTTCGCCGATCAGATAGAGCTGTAAAAGAGCATAGTCTGATATCCGTTTGATGATATTCGTTAAATCTAAATGTTATCTTTTAGATACTCAAAGTACACTTGATCATTCCATTCGTTAAGCAAACGGACTACAGTTTCGAGTAGCAGTTTATTGTCACACAGAGTAGTCCTGTCAAATCATTGGGTATACCATTTCATAAATATTGAAATGTGTGAATAATCAAGTGTTTTCAGATCAACTAGCTTGCTTCAAAAGAAAAAAATTAGTTTCGAAACGTCATTTGGCGTAAGTATTTAGGTAATCACTTAATAAAACTAAGTGTTGTCCTAAATGAAAAGGAGTTCAATCTTCCTCTTGAAGATAATCACTTGATGATCGAAACACGTTCGAGGTGTTAAAATTGCGGTTTGGTGTTGGGAGGATAAAACTCCAGTAATATTCAATGAAAATGAAAACTTTTTTAACGCTCCAGAAACAATTTTTGGGTATAGTGAAGTATAGTGAGAGCATTCATACCAATTGCTGTGTTTCTTTAACAATTTATTCAAATTGGCATCCTGTAGAGGTAGTTTTATTTCAGCAATACCCTCGTAGATGTGTAATGTCAAAGATACCTGTAGTTGCCTCTATGCTATAAATAAATCGCACTTGAGTATTGTTTCAGAATATTGACATTGAATGGTATAGCTCCCGGCAAACTAATAGATTGATTACTGGCAATTATTCGAGATTATTGAACTTGGATGAATTACGCTGGCCTTGGCGTTTTTCAATTGCTTCATAGCCGTAAAGGTCAGATCGGGATGGATATACAAATCACGGTGTTATATTGAAATTTCGGCAACCTCTAAAAAAGTATAGACGAGAATTTGGGTGCGATGGTATTCATATAAAAAATTGAATGGGAATTTCGCTAATAGTACAGTCACAAGGAAATGACCGGTACGTTGAACTGGTCACGTCAAAAATTGTATAATGGGGACTTTTTTAATAGCTTTGACTATCTACTGCCTTTGATTGATTGTGGTTTCCTGATACAACATTCACAATACTGATAGTAGCTATTGATCGAGAAGACAATACTCTGAATGCTTGTGCTTCACAGGAATCTATAATCAGACGGGAAGCTTAGACGCTTAAATTTTTCGAAAAAATGCATTTCAAAGTTTACTTCATAGTTCAGAACAGTTCACAAAGTTCTGCAGAATTGTATGCCTTCATTCAAATACGTGAAAATTTGAAAGGCCTAAACAAATTCATCAATTGGATTGAACCATAATGGATAAAACAGAATTCTTAAATATACTTCGACTTCATTTTCTATGTTTTAGAAGGATTCAAGATTGGGCATTTCAATAAAAATCTGAAGAGCCAGCTCAAAATTGAAAAAAACTCTTGGAGCAAATACCGATGAGGCAAATACTGTAAGTTTTACATTAAAATTTATATACGGTATTTCCGTATCATAAATAGTAGTAGTGCATAAAACAAAACATCAAACAGTTGCTTAGTTGCTACTCGAAGAGAAAGACAGCGTCATTAATCAATAACCATTTTCCATAACCGTGGGGTGATCAGTGGATCCGAGAGTCGTGTACCCTGAGAAGACGTAGCGAAGCAAGAGTGTTGACTGAGATTTCTGCCATTTTTAATGTTGAATCATTAAACCATTCTTTAAGAAAAATGAGAATTTAATAACCTACACCGACAAAAATATAGTTTTAGGGTCTGTGACATAATATTCTCTCTGTAAGATCTTGTGATATAAAGTATAGGAGGAAACATTCCACCTATAATAATTAGAAGAATTATTTCAATAGAGTGGTCTGCATAAAAAGTATGCAGAGCTAGGATAGTGATTATCCCGATATATAATTCGCTTGTCCTCTTTCTTTCGAACTCTGATGGTAGATGAGGACGATACCAGGCTTATTAACTGGTATCCACCTGGCGGCGAAGAATGAATCCACTAAGAATTAAATATCCCAGGCGTCTCGCCAAGCCATGATTAATTTGTGGGCCTATTGGATAACCCATGTCTTCAATGTTCTTGAAGTAGACCTCGTACATCGGTTTATCCTTAAGAAGCCGCAGGAGGAAATTACCCCGGTGGCTTTCAAGTAGGCTTTTTGTTGAATGGTTTCCATTTGGGTGACATGGTTATGGTCACCTCATTCAGTGTCGAAAACCAAGTCAAAAACTATATTTTTTTGTTGCCGAAGAGCCCTTTTCTAGAATTTTCAATATACGGATGGTGCGCCGGCGTAAATAACACAAACCACTCCCTACAACGTAAGATAAGTGATCAATGGGTCCGAGAATCGTGTGCCTTGAAAAATGACAGCCGTCTGTATTTGTCCTGCCAAGATTTCGACTATATGCAGCAAACCGGTACAGTAATCTTAGGATTCGAGAGAGAGGAGAGATTATTTCATCACCTCTATTATTATTATCTGAATGCTCAACAACTTCCTGAAAAATTGGCATCAAATATTTGCAAACAAGGTAATACAGATTCAGATAATCCAGTTCCAGGTCTCACACGGTAAAAAATAATAACTAAATATCAGAATCAATAATGAGCTGAAATCATTTAGGAACAAAGCGCCGCTCAAATGCCGCTAATTCCCATTTCATTTCGGACAGTCCCATTTCTCAGGTAGAAGCTCGCTAGACTGGGGGCCAATACCCCAACAAAAATCTCACAAAGCTATATAGACCAAAAAGATAACAGCACCGTAATTTTGTTTGTCCGACCGCCGCTTCGAATGCCTGGAGCTAAAATTCACTATTTTTTGTAGGTCTGTGGGATATTTTTCGCGGTCAGTCTACCAAGCCAAATCAGAATTGCAAATTTGTCGAAAATGGCACGGATTTGATGCAATTTTTTTATGTATGTATTCATTCTTGTA
Source organism: Leptinotarsa defecta (assembly GCA_015342085.1). Lineage (NCBI taxonomy): Eukaryota > Metazoa > Arthropoda > Insecta > Coleoptera > Chrysomelidae > Leptinotarsa > Leptinotarsa defecta. The sequence goes on along the minus strand of WOGO01004379.1, from coordinate 4,972 downwards.
GGGACAAACCTCGAGGACTTTTTCGACATTCGTAAGTGTCGTCAATTAGGAATTCCAAACGTATAATTAGCAATTTGGTAATCATGCTGTGTTTACTGAAGGTTAATTCTGAAAGTTATGTAAAAAAAGGCGATGATTCAAAAACTTTGATGAGAAATTACAAGCGCTAGAGAGCAAGAATGTAAAAAAAATTGAAAACCTTTATTATCCCGACCTCATTGATGGTGTTTGGTTGAACATCGATTGTTAGACTCATTTGTCCTAAAGAACAAGCCTAAAGGAAATGCCATCTCACCTTACGAAGATGTCATCATCGGGATCGTCAGAAGATTCAATTTAAGAATATAAAAGGTAAATGAGGCTCCCTAAGGAGGTACATAGCAAAGCCAAGCTTCGATATTGGTCATCGAACGGTATTCGTCATCAGTCCTTCACTGCGATTTTACTATAACTCAAGGAACATCAGTCAAGTAAAACATCAGTATTCCATTCATATTCAACTTAACTAAGTAATGTTCATTCACTATTTGAGTTAATTTTCAGCAATTAGAAATGCTGAAACATTAATTTATATCTCGACTTTTAAACTAGTGTTTTCTAAATTAAATATTCCAACATTGAAGTATATATACATATTTCAATATACGCGTTAGGTGTATAATATCAATAATCAAATTGTCAAAAAAATTACTAGCTTATGTATTGTCTGGTAAGGCATATTGCAATTCTGAAGGTGTTAGTAGTATAAATAAAAACAATTTGAAGAAAGTTCATTTGATAAATTTAAGCAAACTATCAAGTCAAATTATCTAAAAGAACAATTCATTCAGGCCAATCCATTAACCTACACTGTAGGTTAATGGCCGGACACCTATCAGAAAACATCTACTCCCCTGGCTAATACCACGAAGGGCGTTGAACTATATTCGATAGGTGTCAGTGCAGGATCCTTCACTGAAGTTATTCCTGAATATTCTGTTGGCGATCAATTGCCGGAATCGGCACTGGCAGATAGAGCGTTGACAAACATATTGTTTGTTATTCGCTTCTGCCTAGTTCGAGGTATGATACTCTGAATTCGATTTTTAATTATCGAAAATAATCGACTTCATGTTGCTGTTAGACACCACCTTGCACTGACGAGTGGCCAAACAGCCCGAAAACGGTCTGCAAGTGTGTTTCAATAATTCAAAATCGATTCCGGCGGTTGTATCGCCAACAGCATATGCAGGAATATCTTAAGTGAAGAATCCTGCACTGACACCTGCCTGATATAATCCAACGCCCTTCGTGGTATTAGCCAGGGAAGTAGTTGTTTTCCGGTAGATGTCAGTCCATTAACCTACAGACTGGCCAAAACGAATTTTTCTTTTAGATAATTTGATTTACAGCTAGTCTCCAAGTATGTCACTCATTTTGTGAAACAAACAAGGGTTCATCTCGAATCATAGATCACGATCCGTAATCTTAAAAATTTTCTCATATATCAGCATAAAAACGAAGGTTATGAAATGTTTTGAAACTTTTTACCTGAATTTGTTTGGACAATAGCCGTTTATTTACCTACCTGATAGATTACCGACCTAGACCCATTCGGGCTGTCTTTATGCCTTTATTATTCTGGTTTACAATTTCAAATACCTTAACACTACTTTCAGTGCTCTTATCAGGGTTTAACAACTTGGACGAGAATTTTTGAGAAGGCTATTGTATAATGAATGGTTTCTTGTACTGTTAAGTTTATCTATGGCTGGAGTGCTACATTTTCCCTTTGCAGGTAACTAGGGATTATTGGCTATTGTAGGTTTCATAGAAAAAACAATTGTAGGAAAAGTGCGAAGTTACTATTAGTTCAGAGGTGCGAAGATTCATCAGCTAGATTTCTACTTTGTTAATTTAGTTGTAAGATGGTTTGAGACTCAACATGTTTTTTGAATAGAAATCTTGCAAAACGTCATATTCATCTTACTATTTGAATATATACAAGTGAAAATAGCAGTTGTTTCTTTTAAAATACTCAACAAAAATTCATCAGCACCGTTCAAGATTTAATATTCTTTAGAGAAACTTCATCGGTGGGAACATTTCTTTTTTTTCCTTTGTCTCATGTGACATTAATCATTATGCCATGATCGAACACATCTTCTATTAGGAGATACACAAGATTAAAATGGGTTTCGTTTACTTGAAAGGTAATGATGATAGAGTTCACATATAAGAGATGCATTGTTGAACGCACCGACAAACTCTAAATTTTTATTTTTTTTTTTTAATTTTCTGAAATTGTTCATATTCCCACTTATTTGTATCACCAAGGATAATTACCCACATAGTAGCAAGAAAAATGATTTCAAATACGACAACAAATTATAATTGACTGAAAAAAAGGATCTGATCACTTCTTTCATAGTGATCATTTAACTGCAAAGGTATTTTTTCCTAATAACACGGTTGATTTTACACAAAATCATAAAAGAACCAAAAACCAGTGATCAACGGTTGGGTTATTATTTTTTAATTTGAGAGGAAGGCGGCTGCTGGCAGTTGCCATTTACGTCGGTTTGAAAAAGAAATAATTTAATTTAATGGTTTCAGGTTACGAGGGAAGTTCAAAAATATCTAGACGAATAATAATAATGGCAGTGTTTCAACAGAATCATCTTTATTTCATCAAGGTAGGCATTATCACAATACAATAGACATAACATAAGAACATAACGTAATTAGTGATACGAAAAATATGTATCTAAATATAAGAAAAATAGGACAATCCGTCCATATATACTCAATTGTAGGTAAAATAAAATGTAGTATCAGTCAAAAAGTATCAGCTGTCAACAATGAACTGAATTCAATCGACCCATCAACCGATATTTGTAGTTATAAGTCATTCAATTAGATTAGTTGAAGAAAAAGAACAAGTAGCTGTTTGTAGATATGCAGATTAGTAACGTCTTACTGGTCTTTGTCTTAGTGAGCAATGTTGAAATTCGGGAATTTTCATGGTATCAATTTGGGGACGGAGACTAAGACAAGCACATGAAACGTATAGTACCATTCTTTAAACTAAAATTGAGACAGAGACCAGGACTAAGAAGTCTAAATTAATCCTCAGTAACATGTACGGGAATTGATTTCACTCAAATGGAAAAGGTATAACTTTCAGGCACCAGCATTATGAGTAAATGACTTTTTAATGCTTGCGGACGAAATTAAAACCTTTTATACTATATATCTAGTAACCTCATTATTAAATTCGATAAACTGCTAGAAGTAATTGCATTGATCAAATAACTATTTATCATTTAACACCTTCATTGTGTCAGCTTGTAGAAAACAACTTTTTCCTTTTTATGAAATGAATAGAAATAGTAGTTCTCTGTCGCGTATGTGAATAGTATTTTTCAGAATGTCTGCATCACAAGGATTTTTCGATTAACAGAATTCTGTAAAATATGACTTTTCTTATACCTAGTTGGTACTTGAAAAATGATAGACAATAATCCTAACAAAAATGATCACATGATGTGATATTATCCCATGTCAACTATATCATATATGGAACATAGCTTTATTCTAAAAAAAACCCAGAAAAAATACATTACAGTATGTTGGATTCAATATCATTTCCAATGGAATGTATGATGGTCAACAACTCTGTAAACACAAGGTACAATTTATCGTTCTGTCGAAGTAAATCAATGGAAAATCTTTTGTACTCCGATGTCTTCTGTCTGAATCCCATTTTCAGAGGATTTTCTTAAATTAAAAATGAGTTCATATATAGACAAAAATTAATTGGATCATGCGCTTTAGATTCATCAACTGCTCTGGAAGATCAGAAGTATCAGAATGATCAAATTTAGAAAATTTGGAAAATGTGTAAATATTCTAATAGTATCATGAAAAAATGCTCTTCAAATCCAATAAAATTACTAAAGTAATTTTAAAAAATTCTTGTCATGAAGGCTTCACAAGTCACAACAGTATACATTTCTTTGCAAAAAATACTAAACAATTCGAAAAAAAAATTAACAATAAAAACTCCATTCAAAATAAATCTTCCCCACCTCCCCTCGAAACTAATCGTTTTCCCCTCGTAAAAACCGATATCCATTGTTACATTTCGGGTTACACTCGAGATAATGGGCATAAAAAATCGGCGCGGACAAAATTTTTCGGTTGGGACTCGCTCGTCCTTATGACAGATGGTGTTAAGAGTGAAAATCGAAGTTTTCTGAAGGCTGGCAGCTGGCCGGAAAAAGTTGCCATGTGGAGGCCTAACAAAGTCTGTTTTGCAGCTGCCGTCATGGGCCTGTCTGTCCTTTCAGTGGCCTCGAACCCAACCACTATCTGTTTTACTACCTACAGGCCTAGGTCGTTGATGAACTTATTTAATTCCATGTCATTAAGTTATTTTAATTCAGAAGCCTTGTTTTAACCGTCGATTCGTGAGAAAGTGGTGTAATTTCAAAGTACAGGGTGTTTCAAATGTCATGGATCAAAAGGAGGGGGAGACCAGTCATTTCCAAAGAAACATACATGTTCCTTACGGGATTTTTTGTTTCTCGAGTAACATTTTCGTTAAACTAATTAACCATGATATCTTCACAAACCTACCACTCAATTTTACTCGTACATCACTTTACGTCAATTAACATTTCAGTTCACATATTTCTCACGAAAAAAAAACACTAATCAGTTACCTGCAAGAATGATAACCTTTATTGCTTCAAATTGATCATTAGTAAAGGAAAATCATTTTAGAAATTATATATTTTTTTAATAATAGGTTTATAAAGTATTTTTTCTGAAAAGATAAAATGTTAATGAAAATATGGTGACATTTATTAGAGCTTATAGTACGTCGTTCTAATATCCGTAGCATCATTACCAGGTTCAATAATTTCAACATTCCAAACCATGTCACATCTAAATACGAAGGATGCATTTCCTATCTGGCACCGTTATT
>WOGO01004377.1:0-13329 GCA_015342085.1 Leptinotarsa defecta | reverse complement strand
TTTGAGATCACACATATAAGTATAATCCTCGTAAAATGTATCAAGCTCTGTCCAGCAGAATGTATAACTTTTGTCTCTTCTGGCACCAAGAAGCTTCACAGGTCGTGGCAATATCAGACACAAATATTTTACTATAAATTGATAGTCCTATCAATGCCACACAACCACTGCATTTGCACCAAGATCGGTCTTCTCCACACTTTGACAAAACCGCTACCTATCCAACATTCACCAAATATAATTTATTCTATTCGCCGATTGTTCCTAATTATAATCATCACCAGAATAAAAATAATACCAATTAGATCGATAAAAACGATTCAACATACATGAAAAACTCAATGAAAACACCATATAATTTCAAAGATGTGGCGCAGTTTATAAAAACAGATCCATTAAAGTGGACTGAAAACACAGCGAAACGTGCTAAATTCGTATCACATGTTCGTTCAACAACAATGAATATTATTAATCCATCAACTTCGCAAGGTTAAAAAACAAGTGAACTTCTATTAGAGATCATATTTTGAATGGACTCCGTAACGAGAGTAATAGCAAAGTGATCGACACGATAATGCTTGATTATTCATGGTCTAAGAGAAATTGGGAAATTTTGTAGAAGGAGTTAATAAAAATGAAAATTCGCTTGTTAGGATAACAAATGATCAATCAATATCTAGAGATATACAAGATTATTGTCATAGAAAAGTGAACTAAAGAAAATGGCAATCAGATCGATATCGAAAATTATCATGATTATATTGCCTATTTTTACTCGAAAAAATGGAAGCAAGATTTAAATAACTATATTTGTTTTCTTTGTATTAACACGTTACCAAGGAAAAACCATAGGTACTTATAATGAAAATTAAGAAATCTGTAGTGTTGAGAGATATATACTATGACAAATGTGAAACCACAGAAAACTTCAAACAATTCATTTGAGATATTTGTAGTTTTACAGATTACTCCCATCGAACATTTGTTCATTTTCCATCAAAATGAATGATGAACTTAAACCTCTGAGGATTTCAATCATAGCTCAAATAAAGGCTAGCTATGATACTTCGTTCAAGAACTTCAAAAATCCTTATTAAATTATGTCAAAATACAAGGATCGTTGAAAACAACACATTAGAGCAATTTTCAAGTGATAACTTCTTATGGAAGAGTGAACCACTTCGTTACCTAACGCGTAACGGCGCCAGTCTAGATGGCTTCCCTTTCTCTCACGCATTACGCGGCGGAAGGCAGGCTCCTCCTCTCTCGTCGTATCTCTTTCTCTCTCGTCGTCGTATCTCCTCCTCTCTCGTCGTCGTCTCGTTTGTTCAGTGTTTATTGTAGAGATACTGTTGCCAGCATTATACAAGTCTAACTGGCAAGCATGTAATATTCTTTCATTATGTGAAACGTGGCTTAAAAGTTATAATACTAATTTTGATAACTATTTTATTCAGTTCCATCCCATTCGAGAAAGTGAGGAAAAGTTACTAATCTTATTATGACGCATAAAAAACCTCAGCTTTTATCACCTCCTGATGGTGCTAACTTGGTTAGCAAAACGCGCGTCGGGAGGCAGTGTTTTTGTTCTGCTGTGAAAGTGTTTCCGTTAGATTTATTTTACACCATTTCCATTTATCAAAATAACGCAAAATATTTCGGAAGCATAACAGAACAATAGATACGTTATTGTTATTTACGCGGACTCACAAAAACATCTATTAAGACCATTCTCACCAACACTGCAAGTAATAATTCAATCTCCTTAATATTTGTTAACCTAACTTTTATAACACTATTGTATTATGAAAGTAAATAACAGTAAATACTGTTGATATATTCGAAGTATAGTGTTATAAAAGTACATAATTCTCGCTTGCTGCTTTACCTAAAAAAAACCACACTTATAAAAGTAAATCAACTTCTTGTGATTTTTAATTCGAAAGAAAACATATATTCGGAATACATGAAACAAAAAATAAAAAAGAAGGGAATGGAGTTCCACAAGGCTCAGTCATGGGACCATCACTTTTTTTGCTCTATGTTAATGATTAATCACAACACAATTATTTCAATAGCTCATTTTATTAATCGCAACAAGAAAAGAGAATCTAACTGTATTATAACAGAATCTCACAAGGTTATTCGAAAAGACGCCAGCTCCAGTGGGTTCCAAATTATCCAGTATGAAAACTGTAGCATTAATTTTATTATTCAATCGGAGAATCAGGGATTACCTTGTATTTTCTAAATATTAATCAATGTTTGTCAAGTTTATGTTTTATATGCGACAGACGCTACGTCTTTTGTAATCGAATACATATTTCCAGTGCTAGGATCATAGAAACTAAACTAGATAGATAGATAGATAAATAAATGTACTTTATTGTCCAAGAATAAATTCTGTGGTAAATGGTTGAACATTTTTTCCCTTCGTACATGTTAGAGTCAATCTGGGTATTGGCAGATGGATATTATTATTACTGTTCTGTCTTGTGTTGTAGATTCTGTGTGTATCTGGAGAATCAGTGTTATATCTTTTAAGAATCAGGCAAACAACTTCGAGAATGAAGATGCTGAATAGAGTGAGGATTCGGTATTTAACAAAAAGTTGTCTACAACTATCCCTATGGTTTGCCCCTCATAAAAACCGCAAAGATCTCTTTTGCAACACGAAGACCTGATTCAATAGTTGTTTACTACAGAATCCCCAAAATGCAATGCCATACCTTAGATGAGACTCTACTAGGACAAAGTAAGTCGATCTAGCAGTGAATATATCAATTTCATTGGAGACAATTCTGACAGCAATTGATCCTGAAGCCAATTTTGTACATAAAGATGTGATATGTTCTTTAAATTTTAAGTTATTGTCAATATGCAGACCAAGAAATTTAGTGCAAGTCGTTTCTTCCATCTTCCTACCATCTAATAGCAAGTTGTCATAGCTAAATTTGAAGTTAATTTTGGTCTTGTCTTCCTTAAAGGAGAGTAAGTAAGAATCGCACCATTGTTTGACTTTCTCTATCTTCGGATTCTCAACTACGGTGAGGGGAAGAGACGCTGGTTACCAAACCATATATGCACATGCGCTACGAAGATAACTGTGTCAATTCCCCATCGCATTTGATAATATCTGCTTCACTTATAGACAAAAAACCGGTATAAAAATCTGCAGGCAACGTTCATAGCACGGAAAATAGCATCCACACATATTGATTTTTTTCAAAAAGTGCGTACATTAAATGAAAACAATTCGCTTACCTGTCGTAACATATTATTTCCCGTCGAAGTACTCGAGGTGTTCGCCTTAGACGGCCCCGGCAAAGAATCCCGATGCGTCGGTCCTCTTGGACTGCACCTGGTCTCGTTCCTATCCTCATCCTGATTCAACAACTCCTTCAGGATCCGGTCTTTACTGTCGGCCGGCTTCTCCAACAGATTCCTCAACCTCTTCGATTCGGTCAGCACCGAAGCCTCTTCGAGCACGTGCGCCTTGCTGTCCTCCTCTTCCATCTGGTAGCTGGCTTGGCCGTTGATGGGGCTAAAGGAGAACCTGGGGTACTGATTCACGGGGGTCGGAGGGTTGGTCACCGCGGGGGCGTTTGTGTAGGAGGCGTTGCTCGGCGGTCGCGGTGTGGCAGTGGAAACCGGAGACACGCTCTGTCTGGAGTCCGGCCTTGCGTCCTGCCAATTGCCGGAATCTAGTTCGCCCCAGGTGGAAGAGGGGAATATTTCGAAATTGAATTCGTTTTCGAGATTGAACGAGCCGTACGTGGGGTTGGACTGAAGCAGTGAGCTGGAGGACGATGTGGTTGTATCGGTAACGGATGACGTAGGTGGTCCGTTTCGCGAGCCGTTCACCACGCTGGTCATCAACGGGCCACCAACTCCGGTACTACTCGAACTGCCGCCTCCAGGATCGGTCGGACGACCGCCGGCATCGTTTTCACTGAAAATGAAAGAAAATAGCAATAAACAACATGTAAACGGCTCACTTAAATTTTAACGTATAGGAGCTAGATTGCTTTCATTTTTTTTTTATTTCATAAAATAAATTGTTAACATTTTGACACATAACACGGAGTGTGCGATTTTATGCAATTGATGTGATCTCTTTTTATATCCAATGGAATTTGCCGATACTTGATAGAAATCTATAACACATGTAAGATTTTCACTGGACAATTCACATGTTCAATTCAATGCCACAAAAACCCAGGCATCGGTTTTCTCCAAAAAAATAAATGTCTCCGAACCGGATATAATAAGGCCAGGACAGACAATTCCGCTTTCTGCTTCGATAAGTTTGTAGGGGGTTAAAATGGACACCAATATTTCTTGGAACAATCATGTCGCTGGAATTGCAAAGGCTGCTTCTCATAAGCTTGGAACACTGTTCCGAACTAAAAGACTGTACAAACCTCGGCAACTTTGGAGTATTGTTCTCACGTATGGAGCACCGCCCCTAAACATATCCTGAAGCTGCTGGATTCCATCCAGAAAGAGCCATCCGCCTGATTAGAGACGCGAACATCACTTGCAACCTTGATAGTCTGGAAAATCGAAGAGAGGTTGGGAATTTGTCTCTCTTGTATAGATACGTTCACGGGAAGTGTTCAAGTGACTTGGTACATTTGATTCCACGAAGAGCGGTACATATCAGAAATACGCGTCGGACTATGACTGATCATCGTTGTGAGGTTCAACTCAGTACACCTGGAACTTCTTCATTTGGAGAACTGCGTTTATGTGGAATAAACTTCCTGAGAACGTTTTTCCAAATGGATTTTATCTCCACCGATTCAAATCCAATGTGAATCGCTCTTTCGCACAGGCACCGCTGTTAAGGTGCCTTAAGGATTTTCCTTTAGTGCTTGTGTGTGCTATTTTCACATTTCAAAGTGGGACTCTCCCAAATGTCTGGAAAAGTTTTAGAACATTCTGCTGAACATCCAGTCCAGTCATTTCTTCGCCGTCTTTCAGAATTGTTTTTCATAGCAATTTGTGAAATTTTATAATCTTCAATAAAAAACCTAGACGAGCCTTCATTCAAAAAAGAAAATGACTTGTTATGTAAGTGAATGATAATGTGCATACATGTAATAATCATTATTCATAGTCATATTGAAGTTCTCGTTATCAACTGTCACTGATACAAAACAACTCAAGTTTATCTCTCTCTCTCTATGTTGTTGGCTTTTGCTTTTATTCTGGCGTATCATTAAGCCAAACAACTTAAATTTTGATTTGTAAAGTGGGTTAAGTAGTAAGAATACCTTTGAGCTCAATTTCATCTAGTATCTCCTGATGATGTTAACTTGGTTGGAGAGATGGCCATTTTAGGCCAGGGGTTCCAATTTCCTTATCAACTTCACCTTTTATATTTCATCAATAAATACGATTAATATTATTGTACAAGTTCATACTAACTGCTCTTTCAATTCATACCGAAATATATCATAATGGAAAAAGATTTATATCATTGTGACATGTAACTTAGGTTCATCAGTTCAGATAAATAATTTTGGTGTAAGACGCGAACTCCATTTACATGTCACTGGCACAAACAACCTCCCCCACTCATTATATCCCTTCCACATTCTCTATTTACACTTTGAAAAGACTGTACCTTCAGTAAGTACCGAACTGCCGATGAAATGCGTAGCATTTGGATACATCCAATGAAAGGGCGTTAGATTTAAGCACAAAAATTTCCTGGTACCAATCACCTAGACTGGAAATAAGACTATTTCGAAAACAATGACACAATATAAATAACCCGACTCTACCGACTAAAACATCTATACTGTTTCGGTACATTTGGAAATGTCGATTCCTCAGATATAATATTTGAACGAACTCGAGAGATAAGCTTATAATAATGGACTAAATAAAGAAAGATAACATCCGTAGAGGGCAGTTTTATCACAAGGCGTTCGTCACTTCGGATGTGATAGTGCTGCTGACGAATCGCTCACAAAACCATTTTATCTGCCTGTGGAGACGAGTGAAGTTTTTAGATACCCACCCATATCACCGCATGTATTGGAAAGAGAGTCGTGTTCCATACTCGGTTCCGTACAAAATGAGAACCGAAATCGTTTTTCTGATAACAAGTTTGGAATGCATATATTTTTTACTTGGGAGGCGTTTGACTCCGTCCATTTCTTCCAAGTCTCTGCAAAATAGTGCAGAGACTTTTCCCCAACTTTTCATATCACCTCCTCCAACGTCCAACATTCTTGTTCCCTAAACTAGTTTTCACGAATTTGGGTATTTTGGTGTCGTTGTGATCCATGAACGTGTTTTATGTTAGAAAATTTCAATATTCAGTGATTCTATGTAGCTTCTTGAAATTTTAGTCTGAATTGGTCTGACCCCACGTCATTACAAGACGTGACGTAGGATGAATTTCGAATTGTTCCTACATCCACGGTATTCGCCAGATTTGGCTCTCAGCGACTACTGGCTGTTCGCAGACCTCAAAAAAATTCTCACCGGTACGAAACTTCGCTCGAATGAGAAGGTTATTGCTGAAACTAAGGTCTATTTTGAGGCAAAAGATAAATCGTTCCATAAAAGTGGTATCGAGATGTGTGGCTCATGTGTTACAAGCGATTGCAGAACCGAAAACGTTTTATGAGATCGTGTTTTGAATGTACAAATAATTAAGGTAATCAAAACTGCGTATGACCACCTTTAGTAGCCTCCGTGTACTCCTAAGTTTGTTCAGGCCTCTATACCAATATCAAGAAAACTCATATCAAAGTAAAAAATTTGTAAACTTGTTTACGTACAGGACGAATCTTTATTTGTTCCCTCACATACGGTAGTTTGAACACAGCAACACCGTCTTATTCACTTGTAATGCACTGTTTGGAACCTTTGGTGTAGTAATGAATATTACTGGAGCTTTTTCCCAACAACAAACCGTCATTTTAACACCTCGACACGTGTTTCAAACAAGAAGTAATCATCTTCCTCTTGAAGATGGTCACTTGGTGATCGAAACACGTATCGAGGTGTTAAAATAATGGTTTGGTGTTGAGATAAAACTCCAGTAATTTTCACCGTCTTATTTGATGGATAATTTGTAATCTTTCGAAAGCAGGCAAGTCCTCGCCCGTAAAACTCAACTATTAGCTCTTCCAAAACAAATATTTTTCTACATTTCATGTAAACTATATAATGGTCTGCTCCTGAAGCATATGCATTTCTCGATTATAAACTTCGAAACCGATTGACTGTTCCAAGCCGGATAGCCATAGTTGCTGAGGCCATTGAATCGAAAAGATGTTCCTCTCTAGTGATTTGTTTTTTTTTGCATAACACTTTTTGTCCATCTAGGCGTGTATCAATGTATCTACGGATATAATTTTAAAATTCAATAACTTGTAACTACGTATTGAAGTAACACTTTATCATGACAGACAACAGCTTCCTCAAGCATTTTCATACTACTAGTATGAAAACTGTCAAGTAGAAATCTCACGAATAGGTGTCGCTTAAATATATTATGGATTTTCATAAAAATTAGCCGATTCCATCACATATTGCAATTATATTATACTGTCAATCATTAAATTGATTATTATTATTTCTGGTACTGAATATTTTGAAACTTTTTTTTATTGGCTAAGCTGAAAAACTGGTGAAAACTGATGCTTCGTCATTTCATTCACTTGTAGACGATAAAGTCGATAAATCACCCTTACTATTATTATAGTTATTCGTGACCATGATTCCATACGGCATTTATATGTTTTCCTTAAGTTCGACGTTCGTATTATCAAACCTAGATGTCGCCCATACCGTAGTCGTCCAGAATACATCTATCACGAGTAAATGATTCACCTTGATGGTTCTGATATTCAACAGTACAAACAATGAAAATATCAATATCCAAACGAACTCCAGTGAATAAAGCCCAGATATGATAATACTAAGTTTCACTCACAAAAACGCATTTTTTTTTTCACAAAACTTTCGAAAACTTACCCGATAATAGAGTGCGTCGACATTATAAAATCCGATTCGTTCGCCGCATGAGGGTTCGTCCTGAACAATTTCGATTTCGTCTGTATCTGGACGAATCTCTCCGGTCCGACTTGCAGCTTGAAAATATGGCTGGTCGACTGTCCCGTGCTGAGAGTCTCTCTCAAGTGCACGTTCACTTTCTGCACTTCCGATGGCGGCACCACCTCGCGCAATCCTCTGTTTTTCAGTTCTTTTTTAATGTACTGAGCTATCGAGTCCGACACCCCGGAAGTGTCCACGCAAATGATCTTACCCGACGTATCTAGCTTGGTGGTGAATTGTTCGATGCTGCACGTGGCCTTGTCCCGGTGCGATATCCTAGAGGCAACGCACAGCAAACACGGGCCACTATCACTACCGTCCTCTTCGGAAACAGACAGATGGTCCCTCAGCTGAGTGCTGGATATATGCATCAGCTCGTAGCGGCTGACGCGTTGCTGTTTCTCTTCGACTGTTTCGTCCAGGTCGTCCGGAGGTTTTACCAGAAGCCTGATGTCGATCGATTTCGATTTGTTAGATATCGACTGCTCGTTACCCCAGTCTATCGTCATAGGCAGCAGGTTGGAGTGGAATTTTGCGTGGTCGCCGAGGTGAATGAAGTTGTATATGCTCTCTCCAAGGACATCTTCCCTGGCAAACTTGATGTAGTTGGACACGTTTTCGGTAACGTGCTCGATCTGAAATATACAAAAGTAACACCTTATATATGTAACAGACAGAAACAGTTGCGTATTATTATTATAATTCATACATCCTATTCGTGGGACCCTTTGAACCCCAAAGTAACCAAAAAATTAGACTCTGACCCTACGAGGTAGATGAACGTGACTAAACGACCCTGACTGTTCTTGCTGTAATATCAGATCAAAAGCAAGGGCTTCTCAGTTCTCAAACTCCTGGAGAAAAGGTGCAGCCAGAAAGCGACTTATCACCTCTTTAAGAGTAGGATATCTGCCGTGCACCAAATTCTTGAGAAGCAGAATCTGCATCAGCAAAGGAAACGAAACTCCCCCTGATTAGGTCAGCAAACGCTCACGTCTAGCTGACCCACAGATGGACTCATATGGGAAGGTTGTTGTGGTCATCAAGAATATCAACTTGAACATCCGGCAACCTCAAAATTGACACATCAACTGGAATGTATATGCTATTTTGACTGCCGTAGAAAATATTCCAGAACATGGTCCAAAAGTACGATTCCAAAGCTGCGAAGAGCACCTGAAGAGGGTCTTCTGGTTGGTAACCTACTTCCTAAGTTACACATTTGTGATGCTTTCTACCTGAAAGTGGTATCGCAGACTAAACGCCAATCAGGTCCTCACTAGGTTGAGGAAAATGTACCTTGGTCTGTCAATTTTGCACTAGACTATTCTTCTCCTGGAAACAGAGCACATAGTCTGTGGCTGTCCCGCCGTAGACCGAATTACTTTTGTCAGCTAACCTGAATGATCAATAAGCAAATAAAGTAACCAGCTTCATTGAAGAACAAGATAGGAGTGAGCCACAATAAACCTTCTTGAGTTGCAGTGAAGGGTCGAATAGACCAATTCACTTTGTAACGCATAAATTTATTATTAGCTAAGTAAATACTTGATATAGTTTTAATCATCTCTTGATAATGATAAGTTTGTTAGAGACAGTGTTCTAATTTTTGTCTGCAGCAATGCTGTCTTCATTAGATTAGCTGAATGAACAATATTTTTTTTAAATTCTCGAAACAAATCGATTTTTTACTTGAATGTACTATTTTTGTAAATAATTTTCGATATGTAGGGTGACCTGCCTCCGAGTGATGATCGGTCACAAACGGTCTCTTTAAATGAAACACCTTATTTGTTTTATAATTTCCAGAGTTAAGTTGCGTCAAATTATTAAAATACGTGTAGGATGAACGTAATGAAAATGAATGAAGACATTACGTCGTAACACTACGTTATACTGTTGAAAACAAACAAAAAAATCACAGTAAATGTTCCAAAGTGTCTTCACTAAAGTCAACGCCGTCTACCCATTCATTGACATTTTTTTATTGACAGATGTTCATTAGATATTTTGTTTTTTTTTGACGTAAAGCAAATTAATAGATACGAAGTTATTTCAATTTATTTTCCTTCATCAGAGAGACAGAGAGACAGAGGAATTGATTTTAGACATGAATAAATTAAAAATTATATAAAAAAAGAAACTGCAAGCGATTTTTTAGACTTGTCCAGCCTTTTAGACAGGCTGGAATCTCCGGTAAAAGTGTAGAACCAAACCGACTACAGATTCTAGAAAAGACCGTTACCGATATAAGCCCAGCTTCCCGACCCAAGAGGGCGGTTCAGAAAGTGAATCGAGAGGCTAAACAAGAAATTCAAATAGTGGAAATAAATTAAGCGTTAGCTGCTAAGTTTTGTAGATAAATTAGTTTGTGATTAGCGGAATATTGTTGGAAATAAGTTTTTGTTTGAGACAGTTAATTCATTCATTTGTCGCAGAATTATATTACAGTTCCAGTAATTTCACGCCCTACTATTTTCGATATCAGTCAATTTGAATATATATCTGGAGAACGACGTTCTGGATTATTTGCATTGTTCTTTTTAATTTTATCGTCATTATTGCTATAAATTGTAATCTGAATTATAAAACTTGTCATGCATACAATAGAGCAATTGATTTTTTTGAAAATTTTGCACTGGCATATAATTTTCGCGGAAAAAATCAACTGACTAAAAACAATATTATATGAAATGCTAGATTTGTAAGTAGATAGACCACTGACTGCTGTTGGTGAGTTAAGTTGATCAAGTAAATTGATAGGTTATCAAGTCAACTGACTCAAAAAGAGGAATTGAGTATTCAGACATGATTATTTCGAGTTTAGTCGAATAGTCTATTCAACGAAGAAAAAAAAAGAGGCAAATCACCTGGATTAATAGTGTGGAAGGGAAAATAATAAAGATGTAGGATGACATGTCCTGAGTAACAATCTGAGTAACAATTTAAGACAAGATTTATCGACATCCTTGCCAAAAAAAATTGATGCAGGGAAAGAAACCTTGCTACTTCGGGAGATGTCCATAGTAGTGTGTGTCTTGGAGAAAGCACTTCTGTAGCCAGTCGTAGTTCTCATTGCGGAGGATGTGGACTTGATAGTATCTTAGAGTGGCACCAACAGCCTGCCAAAACATCTTCTTCACGAAGTCAGACCGACTGAAGGTTGCCATCAAATGGTTCTCTGTTCATCAGCCATCGGAGGAGATTGTAGAGGCTAAGAAGAAACTATTTTTGGGTTTTTTCGAGCACCTTCAAACACAACAGATCTAAACAAGCTGATGTACAGTTCTTTCATGTAGTGAAGCCGAAGTCCGACTCGACCACTTTTTTCTAGCAGCCGCTTGACAGATACTTATAGATGATCCCTTCCTATCATGCTTAGCACTGAATACACAATAAAATGCCGCTTACTCAACATTCTGATGACGAAACGATGGTGATTTCAATACATTTTCATAGATAAGAGTGGACGAGCAACCTCCTACTACCCACACAATAAATTTTTACCGTGGGAGAAGACAAAGTATTATTATTCCCCGTTACCATTGACGACCCTGTGCCCTGTGGTATTAGACAACATTTCCAATGGAGTATTCTGTCTCTGAACCACTATGGCATACGGTGCGGCTCCTGAAAAGCAGACACTGCTTGCTCGGTAGTCTGTAGTGTCTGCCTCAGAAGCTGCCCTGATGATGCCTCTATCACTTTTTTTCACTTTTTTCTTATCTGTGAACACTTTTTTGTGTAGAATTTTATTTAGATTTATTTAGTATATGGCATTTTTTCGCTGGATGATGTAGTTTTCAAGTCATTTGCGAAAAAGGTGAGAATAGTCATAAAAAATGAGAATTGAAACTTTCAATATTTTTGACCACTTTCATTTATAACTGACGTTACTGCAGTTTTGTCCTATAAGGACATTATACATTAAAATATGAGTATATGTTTGAAAATGTCCTTATAGGACGAAACTGCAGTAATGTTAGTAACAAATTTAATATAAGTGGTGTGAATCATGATGATTTCCTACCACGTAATAACGGCTACATCCATCAACTCATTGAAGATAGTACCTTTGGCGACTCCCCTAAACTTCAAATCAATGTAATTTGACATTCATTGACTGAACAAAAACTGGACAACAATTTGGTATCCCCACTGCATAACTTCCAGGAATGAGCAAATAGAACCAATAATATCAACATTACACTGATAACTTACTTAGGAAAATCACCATTCACCTTCTCATCTACATTGCCATCTACAATTTTAATAACGTTCAACTCAATACAGGTGAAGTAGTTCTCTTAGCTTGACTCTATTGAGAAGTTGTTGATCAAATCCACCAAAGCTATGCTATTCGTCGTATTCGTCAATACTTTTAATTGAGGTGAAATAACATCCTGATGATGCCAAGTTGGTAGGCGAAACATGATTCCAAAAAGTTTTTTTAAATATTCACTTCCCTTACATATATTACTAGCAAACGGAATGTTGATTTTTATTGCTGGTTATTTACCAAGAATCAGTAATATTTACTGATAAAAAGTGTAGCAATACAAGACAAACATGTATTATGCGAAACAATTGAAAAAAAATCACGACTCGGTAATCTAACTCACTATACTAACTTGATAAGTAGTATTAGGAAATATAATCACATCTGGGATGGGCCAAATGAATAGCATATTCATAAACGGATTTGTATTGATACAGGGTGGCTCGTCAGAAATACTCCAGCAATGTTTATGTGAAAATGAAAAATTTTTGAGCCATTTACTTTTCTTTTCCTGGGAACATATTTACATTTCAATTCCATCGCTGTAACATCAACCCCTTATAGTCTAATCAACAAGTTCAAAAACATGAAAAATAGAGATGAAGGTCTTAAAAATATGAGCGATAGCTCATTCAATTCGGAATCACCTCTAGAAAAATATTTTTGAAGGATTTTGGTGCAGGTGAAAAATTGCAATTGTTATCAAAAAATAAGATTAAAAAAAATGGTATTTAGTTTTTCGTTAATAACTCAAAAAATATTAATATTTAAGCAATTTGGAAAAAAGCTCACTTGAATGAATCAAATCTCGTAGAAAAAAAGTTTTATCATTTTTCAAAAAGTTATTCAATTGTTAACTAACAAATTTTTTCCCAATCTCCGTTGGCATAAATAATGGAATAAAAGGTATAAATAATTGGCCTATAAATTTTAAACTTCGTGCAGCCCTTTTGATATATATACTTCAT
>WOGO01004376.1:0-13330 GCA_015342085.1 Leptinotarsa defecta | reverse complement strand
GTCAGTAGTGTTAGAATAGTTGAGAATGGTGTAAAAACCGAAACCTTGTTCGTATTAATTCAATACATTAAGTAAGTGGAAATTAGACAAAGTACTTTATTTCTATATCATTCAATTGAAGATGAATTTACACAAAATAAATAAGTCATCAATATCACAAATAAGGTACCTTGTACCTATCTACAACCGTTCTCGAAATATTGATTTTTTATGCAGATGCTAGGTACAATTGGAAACTAAATAACTTCGAATTCCGCTCGAGCATAAAATATGTTTTGGGCTGTTGATTTCGATAAAATCTGTTCCTCAATATTATACAGAATGTTCAAAAAAATCATTGCAACTTTTTTATAATTTCGGTCAAAAATATTTCAAATCTGGGATTTCCGCCTCAACACTGCACTTGTACGTATGGGTAACAAAGTAATTATCGTCGCCAATGTTCTGTTTGCTGGTAATAAAGAAAATATCTCCTATTTAAATGATTTTATTTTCTAAACTGTGCCTGAAATCACATATTGGGTCGAAGTCGAGCTGCTCCATAAAAACAATAGTTTTTTTTATATTTATGGTCGAGTAGCCAAACAGAGTGGTACTAGACAAATATGCCAATATATAACACAAAGAAACTGTTGTGAAAAATCCGAATGACTCTGTACGGTTAGTTGAAATCAACATATTCAAAATATGATATTATATAATCATCTATTAAATTCATATCTATGAATACCTTAAAGTTATTCGGATGGATCATTTCCAAAATTTATTCAAATCACCAGTACGTGTTCTCTATACGAGCCAAGCTCAGAAAAGACCCTTTCAAAACTTCATCCTCCACACGTAGAATCGGTATCGGTTCAAAGTTTAAATCATTGTACAACTTGTTACATTAGTCCCCTCTCTACCTCACTACACTATGAAAATGAATTCAATAAAACTACTCTTTGAAAGTGAACTCTATGACTGGCCAATCCCATGGCGCTAAACGCCTAAATCAACGGTCGTCAAAAATTCGTAAAGTATCCTGGCCACCGAGGTCACCCGATCTCATGCCATGACTTTCTTATGGGGTTTTTCAAAAGAAAGGGTGTACATTACTCTAGTGCCTACCAAAGAAGAACTGCGACGGCGAATAGTGCGGTGTGTTGAAGATCTGGATCCCCATGAAATTGAAAAATCAACCGCGTACAAAAGAACATTTTAAAATGTTTAGAATATAATGGATAACATTTCCAGCATTTATTGTAAAAATATGATATTTTGTTTACGATTTCGTTATTTTCAATCATCCTAATTCTGTTATTTTCTGTACTTTCACATATTATACCCCTGCAAGTTTTTACTTTTTACCTAGAAATGTCTGATTTTTGGTACAGTTGTTTCCTGGAAATTTTGAGCCATACTAAAGATAATTATTTTGTAACATTCTGTATAATATTGAGAAACGGGTGTTCCTAGTAATTGTACCTAGCATTTTTGTACAAAAATCAATAACTCGAAAACGGTTATATATGAAATCATATTTTTTTCTGACCTCTTTAAAATTGTAACGAAAGTTATTTTTATTAAGTACTTTTCTTGTTTATTCACATTTTGTCTTCATTCGAGACCGCCTGCCCGGTATTGACGATGTCCAATAAGCCGAAACAGCTGTCTACCGGTGGCTCCTAAATTGAAGTCAATATGAGAAAGATAAGAATAGTACTTATCTATTTATCTCTCCATTTTCACGGAATTATTTTCAGCAGCTTGACTGCATCAACCTTTCTCGATTTCATATCATTTCTAGAAACATATGGATTCGTTTTCTGATGGTATTTCAGGTTAGCTTCCCAAATTTCTGCTACCGCAGTCGTCGGTTGATTAGTCAAACCACCAACACTGACATAAAAACTTGGCAAGTTGACTTGGATGTTACACCAACACTTGGTTTCACTTATGTCTCACATGCATTTGCGAAGTTATTTTTATTAAGTACTTTTCTTGATTATTCACATTTTGTCTTCAATTGAGGACTGCCTGATCGAGAAAAAGTGGTAATATATAAAATAAACTAGAGTAGTTTTTACATAAGGATTGCAGTATACCAAAAAAAATACACGTAAAAAATAATGTAAGGTTATTTTGTCGAAAAATATACTGTAAAAGCCCCAGTTATAAGAAGTAGCTTACGTTTGATTCTTCCTGAGGCATCATCATGACCATGTGATCCGTAAGTGTACTCGGCTTCAATGTTACAGGTTTTTTAATTCCAGTCGATAGTAATCTTTTGAAATCTTCTCCTGGTAATGTTTTCTTGTCACCAGCAACTATAACTTCCACTCCATTTGACATAATTCTCGTAGCAAGGTTGTATCTAGCTTCTTCATTGAAATTTCTACCTTCAGGCTCTGAGTCGAAGTTATAAAACAATAACATGAATAATACCTCGACAGAGGGTTATGTAAGATGAAGTTTTCAACCACATTGAGTAAATTCGAACTTTTGTGATGGAAAATTTCATCAAAAATATATAAAATAAAATTAAAAATGATTGTCCTTCTTGAAAAAATATTATATTACAGAAACGTATGTACACAAAACAGTTAAATTTGGAAGTAAGGAATGAAATATAGAAATTCACGAGAAGAACAAAATTCTGTACAATGTTGTTCAATTCCATAATGCCACCTTTACAAACTTAGTAGATTTAAACATTATAGAATCGACCTTAAGTGGAGTTGTTTTATACAAAAGCAGACTCACCTTGGTTAAGAAGTTGAGTTTGTGGGTTACCCAGAGTGGTAATTAGAGTTTTTTCAAAATCAGTTAAAGTCTGTGTGGCGTCTAAGTTCAACAATGTTAGAGTTGTAAATTTGATGTGGGACTCAGTTAATACGCTTGTTTTTATCTGAGGTTTCACTTCAGTTGTTGACGTTATTATTTGTTCGTCTCCGCTAACTCTTGTAATGACGAAAGTATATGTCCTTAGTCTACTTTCAGTTACAGTTCTAGTCAGAAATTCAGTGGAAGATAAAACAGTAGTCTTTAGAAGAAATTCAGGAGCATCAAGAGATTCAGTCAGTTCAGGAAAAGAAGGTTCATACTCAGGAATATCTTGGAAAGTAGGTTGATTATTTATGTTGAATACATCTTCATAATTTAGATTTTTTTTCAGTTCTACATATTTTTTTTCAAATGATTCATCTCCCAAATACCCAGAACTTATCTCGTCCTTTTGAACGTCCGAATCTTGTTTAATTCCATTTCCCTCGTATTTTTCATCAATACTACTTATGGTGTTGATTTTCTGTTCAGAATTTTCATCACGTGGTACATTTTCTGCTGCATCGTAATATTCCGTGGATATTGTGTAAACCTCAGTTGAATGGTCATCGTCATTATAATTTTCTTCTTCTTCATTAGTTGTATGATCGTCATCAGTTTCATCATCGTCTTCAATTTCCTCCTCATCTTCAATTTCACCATCGTACTCATCAATTTCACTATCGTCATCAGATTCATCTTCGTTGAGCTCTCCATCTTCATTTTCAGCTTCTTCAAAACTTTCACCTTTATCAACGTTTTCATCTTCGTTGTTGTCGACAATTTCATCTGAATTATTGGAACTATCATATCTTGAGTGGTGGAGGTTGTTTTCATAAACAGATTCGACAGCCACACTTTTAATTTCGCTAGTCATTATCGAAGATATGACGTCGTTTGAAAGCCGGACATTTACTGTTTTATTGGAATCAGGTAAAATGCGTTTTCTAGTAATAACTACTTTCCTTCTTGGTTTTGTTGCTTGCTGCACGTGATCTTCGACACCGATATCACCTACATGGTCTCTTGTGAGATGGTTTATAATACGTTTTTTCTTTTTCTTGATTTTCAATCGTCTTATTATTCGTCTTGTAACATCAGTTTCACTGGGTTTAGTATTTGTTTCGAAAACATTATTTTCTCGAGAATTAACAGACGTGTCGTTCATTACTGGTTGAATCCGTATCAGCTTCTTCACAACTCTTTTTTGCTTAAGATAAGTTGGTATAATAGTTTTGATGTCACTAGTTTTGGATAAGTCTCTTCTGATCCTTGATAATTTTGAATGCTTTGATTGTATTCGTTT
The DNA here is from genome assembly GCA_015342085.1 of Leptinotarsa defecta. Taxonomy (NCBI): domain Eukaryota; kingdom Metazoa; phylum Arthropoda; class Insecta; order Coleoptera; family Chrysomelidae; genus Leptinotarsa; species Leptinotarsa defecta. Next base: position 9,219 of record WOGO01004376.1, on the reverse strand, counting down.
GCCAATTTTATGCGAAACGTAAAAACTTGAGTTGGAGAAAATGCCCCCATGATCTAGTGACGTTTCGACCTTTGGCATGAGTGGGGCTACTTTGCTAAGGTCATTTATGCTAAAAAATTATTCGAAATTTCTTTCGAAGCTTTCACATACTCAATTTTATATTTTTCTGAAGATTTTTTTGATTTTGTAGGTTCTGTGTTGAATAGTTCAGGAGTTTGTGTCATATATTTTGGAACATCACCTATAATACTTTCTAAACTTTCTGTTTCTTTTTCAGTTTCCGATGTCTCAAGTGAAGTATCTTCAGTAGACATGACTAAACCATCGAAAATAACAGTCGTACTGAAGACCGATCCAGTAAATAATTTAGAGGGCTGTACATGTACTTCTCTTCTTTTCCTAACACCTTCTTCACCTATTGTTACTGTCGACAGAACAGTTGTGAATTCACCAGGAGTCCTGCCAGATACATAAAGGGTCACAATACTCGTTTCTTTAAGTCGTTCTACTGGGGCGGGTTTGTTGATTTTTCCTCTTCTAGAAGTTTTTCTTCTGGGTGAAAGTGTAGTTTCTTCAGTTTCTTGAAGTTCCTCAGAGTCCACCAGAGCTAAATTGAGCTTATTTTGGTCTTTGTTCAAAGATTTGATTTCAGACTGATCCAAATTAAATACATTGGCTGGCTGTTGAGACAGTAAAAAATTCACTGCAGGTTGCTGCTGCTGAAGTTGCTGCTGCTGAAGTTGCTGCTGTTGAAGTTGCTGCTGCAAAAGGGGTAGTAATAAAGCAGTATTCAACTGTGGTCCAGGAAAACCTAAAGTAGGCGTAAGTACTACTGTATCTGTTAAAAATTCTGTAGCAGTAAGAACATTAACGCTTTTATCGATGATTGTTGTGAAAATTTCTTTGCCTCTGAATGTAAGCGGTATGACTGTTGAGGTTTCGCTTGTTATTGTGGTTATATATGTTGTTGTTCTAGTTTTGAATTCCGTTGTAGGAGTGGGTTGTACTAACGGCGGTTGCTGAAGTCCCAATAGAGGATTTGGTTGAGGTTGGAGGCCACCTAATAGCAACTGAGACAACAATATGTTTGCTAGAGGTGCCTGAGCTGCTAGAGCAGGTTGAATTGTATTCACAATCTCTTCTACTTCATAAATCGTACTTGGAATAACATGAGAGTATGATGTTTTGCGCCTATTGATATAAGTAGGAGTAAATATGATACTGGTGGTTGGAGTTTCATTAAGAATAAATTGGGTAATAACTGTTGCACCATTATTACCCGTAGCAGTATTCTCACTCAATAAAACCTTGACTTCGTTCCCAAAAGCATTCTGTGATGTTGAATATTGCAAAGGGCCAAGAACTTCCGTACTATACTTAGCAGTAACAATATTTCTATACTCTGTAATTTTTCCATTGACTACTGGTATTGTTACTTCCATAGGAATTTGATGAGTTATAGTAATTGTTCCGTCAAATGAAGGTAATACGAAGTTATCGTTATCAATATTATCATCATTTCGATATTTTGGACGCTGAGTATTTTTGGCTCTATTATTCGTTCTCGCATTTTGTCTGTTACTACTAGATGATTTTCTAGGAATGGCTGACGATTCAGTTTGATGGTTGTTACGTAATTTTGGAGGTTTTGGTCTAGAGACAGTTGTAGTCTTGCTAGATCTACCTGATGATGAAGTGGGGCGTTTAAAATTATTTTTCTTGTCATTTTCTCGGAGGGTGAATTGTGTTCTTGTTTGATTCGACTTAGTTGGTGATATTCTCGATCTCTTGTTAGATGGAGAAGAAGTCGTTGAATGGGAAGTTTTGGCATTTCTGGCTTTATTAGAATATCTTCCTCTCGAAGACGGCTTTTGGGGTTTTTCAGTTTGTTGATGGTGATTTTCCGGAGAAGCAGTTGTACTAGTTGGTCTCCGGAATCTAGAGTATGTATCACGTTTAGATCTTTTCCCGAAGAATGGTTGAATTTGAACGTTGTTTCTACTAAGGCTACCACTCTCTGATATTTGTGAGGTAGGAGGATCTGATATTTGGATATTTGTTAAAGAACTATCATAATCGGTATCTTCTTCTGGTTCACCCTCCTCCTCTAGATCTTCGTCATCATCAAAATCTTCTTCCTCTTCTTCTGGTGCATTCGTTGTAGTTGTGAATAAACCACGTCTAGGGAACAATGCATTAGGTCTTGGTCTAAGTAAACTACTTGGCCTATTGAATGTTGTTTTTGGTTTAGATGTCGTTTTAGTTGCTCCTTTTTTCGGTAGATTTTTTCCAGTTTTCACTGCGGCGCTTCTTGGTGTAGTACGAGCTGCCAGAGGTGGCCTCCTGAATCTCAGAAGTGGATTTTGATTTCGTTTAGATGATGATATTTCCGTTGTGGATTGTAAAGCCAAAGTTGTGTCATTATCCTCTTCAGTAATGTCGGTAGGTTCATCAGTCACTATGGTCGTCAAATCATTTTCAGCATCAGAGGAGGTTTGAGCTACAATATTGGAGCTGGGAGATCTAAGTAAACCAGAAACTAGAGTAGGTCGAACTCGGGGTCTAGCTCCGAACAAAGAACTAGGTCTGATTGAAACTCCAAAGCTTGAAGATCTGAATCCACCTCTTCTTGAACTAGATCCAGATATTGTTGGTTGAATTCGTGAACTACTGCGCCTTCCACTTCCAAAAGTTGAACTGAAGCCATTTCCACTACCGGTGGATTTTGGTCTTGAAAATCGCCTGCCACCCGATGCCGTTGGTTGAATAATGTTAACACCCGAAGATGATCGTCTGCCACCGAACCTGTTCGGTTTAGATGCAGGAACTGCAGTAACAGTTGGAGTAAAATCGCTTCTAGTAATGGTAGCAGCCGTACTTTGTCCAGATTGTTTGCGTTTTGGAGCAAACGTAGGTCTTTGTCTTGAAGCAAATGGTCGAATGGCTGGTGTACTGGTTCGTTTTCGAGATTGAAATGATAATTTGTATTTCGTTCTACCACTTTCTTTTTCATCCGGTTCGTTTTCATCATTCTCTTCAGAACTTGTTTCTTCATCTTCTTTTGCAGAGTCCTTAATAGACCCCTCTATCGCAACTGGAGATGGGGAAATGGTGTTGGTTGTGGAATGTATTTTCTCAGGTGCTTGAGTGGGAGTAGGTATTATACTCTGTTCAACAATACTTGGTTTGACAGACACTTGGGCTCCGACGAGAAAGCTAGAAGTACTTTCTATAATTTGTGCATATTTTCCATCTATGTTGGTACCAAGAACTTTTGATTCATAAAATGTTGTGGTATCATTCTGAACAATGGATCCTTCTATGACTCTAACCAATCCCGTTCTGTGTGCTATTGGCAAGTCTGTTGGCAGTGCTGCTTTCTTTACCTCATCAACGGCAAGTGAACTCGTACTTTCGATTACTTGGGCATATAGATTATCAATGTATGTTCCAATAGCCTGCGTTGTATAAAATAAGGTACTAACACCTTCAGCATCAACTATCTTTCCCTTGTTGATACTTACTACTCCGGTGGGGTTTAAATTAACTGATTCAATAGGGGATGATTTTATTTCGTTAGTCGAAATAAAAGAAGTACTCTCGAGAACTTGAGCATATAAACCATCAATATAAGTTCCATAAACATCGGTTGATAATATTGTGGTGGTGCCTTCATTTTCTAATGAACTAATCAATGTAGACAACAGTCCGGTTGGCTTGATAGTACTAGTAATACTGGGAAGTTCAACCTTTAATTTATCATCAGTTTCCTCTATCCTATTCCCTTTACCGGATCCAACTGCTCTACCAATATGATTACCGCTGAGTTCAAAAGAATTGTTCAAAACGTTTGTTACAGTTTCCAGTCGACTATTCAAAACAGTATCATCCCCAATATATGATGTTGTGTAATACGTATAGGTTGTGAAATAAGTAGTCAGATCATCGTCTCCTATACTTGAAGGAACTATATTTTCAGATGTTGTGAGGAGTATTTCACTTGATGATTTTGCACTTGTTGGAACTGACTCATTAATTTCTGTTGCTTCTATAGCAGGTGTTTCAATATTGGAAACAGTTTTTTCCCTACTGGTTATTTTTGTAGTACCGTCTTTATATAAAGTGGTCCAATACGTAAATGTGGTGAAATAGGTTATAGGTAAAGTAAGATCTTCCACGCTCAGTGTTTGCGTTGGTGTTAACGTTTGCGTTACTACATTTGTAATTGTTTCTAGTCTACTGACAACATTGCTAGAAGTTGTACCATGATACATGGTGGTGAAGTACGTGAATGTCGTGTAACTGGTTTGAAGGAGCAAAGTAGGCGAAGGTATGATTTCAGAATCATTATTTGATTCCGATACAATCTGGTCATCCGCCAGCACATTACGTTTATCAACATTATCTATAACCCTACGAGCTCCTTCTGAAGTACTGCTTCGCACATCTGTCACCATTGTAGCAATAGTTTCATATTCACTCAAATTAGGAATATTGTTTTCTGTTATTTCATCGTTATTTGAACTATTTACTTCACGTTCCAAAGTTACATATTCTGTTGATTGTTTTGCTGAAGTTGAAATTTTGTCTACTGATTTATAATCTGAAGTTTCATAAATTTCGTTGTCACCTTGATTATCTGAGTCATGAGGCTTTTTTCGATTTATCGTATTATAATTATTTTGAGCCCTAATATTTGATTTTAAGATTTTCTGTCTGATGTAATCATTATCATCATCATATTTTGTTTCTGTTTCTGTATGTTCTTCCCCCAGAGAGGCAACATTCGTGGGTTTTATGTCTTCATCAAGTATACTTTGGAACGAGGGAGTAACGTAGTTCGTGTAAACTTCTGTTCTACTGGATATTTCAGTTTCTCCATCAACAAAAATTGTTGTAAAGTACGTATATGTGGTGTAATAAGTTTTAACACCATTTACAGTTTGCAAGAGCTTATTATCGTCAAGAATAGGCGTTGGTCTGGAGAGAACAGATTCCTGAAAATCTGTGGGAAATTCTTCTGAGTTATACGAAATAGTGGGAGCAACAGTTTCAGCACTAGAAGGGTCCATGTTAGCAACATCTTCGAATGTCACAGTTTTCGATTTATATTTTGAGAGCAAACTCCTATCGTTATCAAATAATCCAGATACGGCATCATCCGTAGCATCTTTTCCTGGATCCAAAGTTGACGTGATAACGTTTGTAGTAACAACTATTCTACTAGCGACTGATGAAGTTGTTTCTTGGAAGTACGTCGTAAGATACGTATAAGTTGTGTATAATGTTTTGAATATTACTTCAACTTCATCTCCATCTTCAGTTGTTGCATCTGTTGATTCCTCTTCTGATTCCGTCATATATTGGCTTTCCGTTGTTATTTCTTGAGGAGTTGTTTCTGAAAATTCAACTGTAGATATTACTTCCTCCGTCACTTCTAAAATATCATCAGAAATGGGAGTAGTCTCATCAGTTTCTTGAATAGTTGTGTTATCATCGATAACTGGTTTTGGTGTTTCGGATTTTGGAAGCATGGAAATTTGATCACACAATCTTGTCTGATAATTAATTTCCGATGATATAACTTCATTAGATTTAATTGAAGTTGTCGTTGTTCCATCACTGGGAATGAAAAATGTTGTCAAATATGTCAACGTTTTATAGACAGTGGAAGGAACAATTTTACTTCCATCAGAACAAACAATGTCAGCAAATTCATTATCCTCATTTTTTCTAATATCTGGTGTTATTACTTCAAATGGTGTGGTACTACTAATATTCTCACTAGTCGTTAGAATTTCATCTTCAGTTGCCGTTTCTTTTTTGAACATTGAAGGTTGTGTTTCAGATATTTCCTCCGTAGTTATGTATGTAGTTATTGCTCCATCAGTAGTTATCAATATTTCTTCTTCAACCAGTTTGCTTGACAGTGAATGTGTTGTTGAACTTGTTTCGATTGGGAAGTCATCATCGAAAAATATTGTTGTTGCTCCACTTACATTGAGATCTTTGAAAGTAGCTTTGGGTAGATCAGGAATGTTAGTGGATACTCTGTTGAATGGCTCTGTTGATTGTCTAGCTAAGGCTTGCAGAGATGCAAGAACATTTGCGATATCTTCATCGGAAGGTGTTGACAACATTATTGGTTGACTCTCCGATGGTTGAATAACATCTGAAGAGAAAGTAATTGAAATTTTACTACTTTCTGTTTCCTGTCCCTGTTCATGAGCTAAAACAGAAGATTTTGCATCCATGTCTATTTGTTCATCAAGTATCTCACTCTTAGGTTCTCTTGCTCTATCTGTTTTATCTATCACCATAGTCGGAATAGAAGTTTTCATTTCTAGTTTATGACCTTTGAAAGTCTTTGTTTCTATAGGTGGTTCCAAAGATAAAAATGTTTTGATTTGTGTTACTAAAGGTGGTTCTTGTAGAGTAGTGGTGGGCTGAATTAATATAGGTTCGACAGATATTTTTGTAGTTTCAGCTAGTTTTTGTATTTCCGTCGTTGTATGTGGTGAAAAAATGATGACAGTGTCTCCAACAGTGGTAGTGAAATCTGCGAAACCACTATAGGTTATTGATGTTAGATCTTTAGGACTTGGTTTGGTCAAACCAGCTCTGAATAATAATTTTGCTCTTCGTTCAGCTGGTGTGGTTATTTTAGCTCGTTCTGTACGTTCCTCAAATTCTGGGAGATCCCCCAAAAACGATACGGAGGGGGAAAATTCATTCCTGACGGTGAAAGTCGGTAAATTTTCCCAAGGTTTCACTTTCGATGGTGCAAAATTATCGAAAAGAGGTTTATCATTCGTTTCTTTGTGATTTATGATATTTTCCTGAGTGATATCACGAATTTGTGGACTTATTTTGAATACCTTCACGTTATTTTGAATTGGAATATCAACACTGTTTTTTAAATCATCATCAAAAGGCACCCTAAAGTTATTTGATGGTGATTCTTTCAATATTTCCTCTTCGATAATTTCCTGTGGACTACTTAGAGTTTCTTCGTAACGGTTATTTGTAATCGGTATATGTGGATTTCCCAATTTAGTAGGAAACACTTGAATACTATCCACGTTATTGGGAGAAATGTAATCAATGTTTCTTATGAATTGTTTAGGATTGATGAGGTTTTCGTTCAGGTGCCATCTTTTATTGGATAGTTCGTGAGCTTTCGTTGGAGAATCGTCGTATAGTACTCTGGAGCTTTTTGTAAGTAAATGAGCATATAAACGTCCATTGTCAAGGGTAGTACCAAGTACTTGAGTGGCGTACTCCGTGGTTACTCCCTCTTGTATGAAAGTTCGAGCAGTTGAGGTGATAAGGCCTAGGTCTGGTTTGACACTGAGAAACCTTCCGAAAGAAGACCTTCCACGACTGTCGACCAGTAGTACAGTGGTGAGATCTATAGGAAAGGAGGGAAAAAGTCAGTTTTCACAATAGATGGATCAATTTACATATTCATATACAAATGGACCCTTTGCCAGAATGAGTTCATTGTTAGTAGCACAATGCCTTCTACATTGAAATTATTGTTTGCCCCCATGAAATATCAATTCTCGTCTCCATCTCGAAATTCTGTCGATGGCACATTTTATGTGTTTCTTAAAAAGTTATTATCTAAATTTCTAATATTTTAAAATATAAATCTATCTCTATCTCTATCTCTATCTCATGGAAGGTTGAGATGAGATCATCATCAAAACTGCAGACAGAACAATGAACATCTTAATTTCTGAAGTGTTCTGAAGTTTATTCTCCTAAACTATAGTATCTATATGGAAAATGGAACACTTCTAAAAAGTGAAACTTTTTAATGAAATGACTAATTTCTTCACTATCAGTGAAAAATAATAATGGATACATAGGGTCGGACTGGCATATCAGGCGATCGCCAGTTCGGTTGAACAGTTCATGAGCCAGTGTGTTCGATGGACATCTGTCTCCCAATAACACATATCTTTATCGCAGGTCATAACGGGAACATTCAATGAGGATTTCATACAAACCAACTTTCTAGCTAAAACTTGAAGTATCGTATTCAAACCTGCAGTCAGTATTGAAAAATCATGTTTTCTTAAACACGGATTCTTTCCGGCAATCAAAGACCATGCGGTTTTTTGAAGTCGCCACTCCTTTTTCCTGTAAACCCAAATTCAATGTTTCCGCGATATATGGTTATTATTTATTTTTTGACTTTAGAACTACAATCTATAAGCTCATGGTGTATGTAAATATTAAATTGTATTGTTATCATAATATTTAAATCAGAACCTCAGTGCCAAATGTATTAAAACGGTAAGTGTGGTTATTTGCAATTATGTTGATTTTGTAAAGTTTTATAATTGGTGTGATTGTGCAACTAAAAATTACGTAGATTTTAAATGTTGAATGACAAATAGTTAAATATGGAAGCATCTTTCATTTCTTTTTTAGAGATAACAAGAAATATTTATCAGATCAGTTATGGACGGGAGAAGTTCGAGAAAATTAAAAATAGGAGTCGAAAAAGAAAGGCAGAAAAAATGAGCCACTCAAGTAGCTCAGTTGAAATAAATACCGTCTGCCTAACTGCAAACAGTCAAGCAGAATAGAACAGCCAAGTGATGATGAGTACAAGTGCATACAAGAAATATTTGATGGACATACTACTTTTGATTACATTGACAAAAATAATTTCTTTGAACATTTTGATGAAAAGTTTGTTTGAAGGTGGTTGACAATGTTTCATGGTGCATTCCATTAGTTCGGATTTACATTGTCTGATATGATATAAAATAAATTAGAATCCCTGAAAGAGTTAATAAAAAATGAAGAATATTACTGAAGTTTCTCGACACGTGTTTCGATCAACAAGTGATCATCTTCAAAGAGGAAGATTAAAACTAAGAACTAGTGCGAGCTAATCCTATTCATGCTATAAAGGTAACCCATACAGGTAAACCATCCAGGCGTATCAACTCTACAGGTATACCAACCTAAATTAATTTCACAATTTTGCCTTATCTATTATTTTACAATATATGTTTATATAAAACAATTTTCAGCTATATAAAAACTAATTTCACAATATTGCCTACCCAAATTTATTTTTGCAATGTGTCCTTATGTAGTATTCAGTAAACCCAACAACATTATTTTATTTTATTTCAACAAGCTATATAGTATGCTCTTTGCTATAGGTCCATCATTGTTATTCATAATATTCTTGTG
>WOGO01004375.1:0-13330 GCA_015342085.1 Leptinotarsa defecta | reverse complement strand
TATGGATTTAGATTGGACCTTACCTCTATCAGTTTTTCGTAAAACAATTTTAGAACAAATATTGAATTCAACTCTGTCAAACTAAACATATATTTGAGAATCCACTCAGTGCAGCTATGGACGACTCCCTACAAGTCTGGTATCAGTAAGTAATAGTTTAGTAATCTAGATCTATATTTAGTAGCTATCATTGTAGTGTATTTGCCAACAGTTTATCCATGTAATTAGTCTTTCATTAGTCAGTATGGATAATAAATACAAATAAATAAATAATAAGAAATAAATGACCAACCTTTTGAGAAACATGAACCTCATTTCATTTAACTAGTTTATCTTGACATCGGTAAGGAAAAGTGAGATATCTAGAGCTCAAACTTCGGAAAAATAGCGGAATGAAATTCTTTGACACATCAATTCTACTGTCAACATCATTCAATGGGTCATAATTACAATAATATTGCTTTCCAGCTCACCGAAACTCCAGAAAGTGCTCCTGAATGTGCAACTGACGGCACACGAAATAGAACATTGCGGTCTCGCAAGAATTGATTTCCACAGAAATGGATCACAATGAATAATACATTTGCATCGATTGAACATAATATGAATGAAATAACTGAAATGAGAAAAAACTGATAATATTTTCCGATCAACCTATAGCATTTGATGACTTTCTTTATCGCCGTCTCTTGACTGAGCTTGCCAGATATTTCTTCGAATTATTTTTGAATTGAAACTACTCAGAATAATTTCACAACGTATTTGTAGTCAGAAAAGACAGTTGTGTACGAAATTTTCACCACAGGCGCCGCCTCGTTTCTCTTTTACGTTAACAACATCAGTTTTAATTTTCTTAATTTATTGTAACTACGATGGTTATTCTAAAGTGATGCTGAAACACGCTTCAGCCAAAAGGCAGTAAGAGCTCCGCAAGGAAGTGAAGGCCACCACAACAAGTAATCGTATCTTCCTACATCAGAGAATTGTCGGATAGGATAAGAAAGATTGGGTCCAAGTATAACATCAGAACCTGCTTCAGATCTGGGAACACTATCCGTAGCAGTCTCACTAAAACCAGGCCACGAAACGCAGACTGCGATTCCAAGAATTGCATTTACCGGACCCAAGCTGAAATAATCCACAAAGAGGAACACTGGTTTAGGAGAAAATTCAAAGAAGCCGCATATATGTTGTCCAACAACGCATTTAGCCAAGCTAGCGTAGAGATACGTAACATAGGGAAAGCAGAACACGACCAACTCGAATGACCTGTGAATAGTCAAATTTCGAAGGAATAAGTCCAGTTATCACCCGAAGACGATTGTGTATAATAACAATCCAAACGTCGTGAAGGAACTTAGTTTGGAATCGTTTAATTTTATATATTCAAGTTTCATTTCTTGGTAATATTTTTCAAATTTTTCAGCTCGTGTTAATAGTTCAATTTTTTTGTTTTTTTAAATTTAATTTTATATTTTCAATTTTCATTTCTTGTTAATATTTTTTTAATTTTTCAGCTCGTGTTAATAGTTCAATTTTTTTGGTTTTTATGGTTGTTGCTTGTGAGTTATTTCATTGTGATTTCAGTTTTATGCTCAATAAAATTGTTCTTTCAGCTAATCCTTTTAATTTTTTTACATATTCTTTCAAGGATTTCAAATTCCTGAAATGGAGACAATGAAAGTCCGAACTGATGAAATGCACCACGAAACATTGTCAACCACCTCGAAACAAACGTTATTGTTACTATATTTGATTATTATAATAATTGTTCACTTCTTCCTATGCTTCTGTTGAATCCATATTGAACGACAGTCATTTTTTGTGGAGGAAATCAAATTTATTATGGGTATTTTCACCTTCAACAATCAGAAAAAATATAAAAATTTCAAAGGTGTAGAAATGACAATCGTGTATAAAGTTCTCCATTGAAATTTTTTAATTTTCAGATTGCGGAAGGTGAAAATATCCAATAGTTCAAAAATTTTCAACTAATTTTTTTCTTACAATCTGTATCTGAGAAAACCTTCTTTGTTTGATCTACGTATATATCTTCAGGAATGTTGTTCATTGTACTTCATTTCTTCCTTCTTTTCCTGGAGTTTTCCACATTTTTGGTTTTATGATGGAGAAGTAGACAACCAAAACAGTTTGGTTTTAAAAAAATCTTTCTTGAAACTTCCCTTTTCAATTTAGATCAAATTCCTATGGTTGAGAGTCAATTGAATAATAGTATGAATGTATATACGTGTTGTCATCGTGAACAGAGTTGTTTATTCTGCTGACATAAAGTTGAAATGCTTCGTCTTATAATGTTATCAAAATGGTGTTAAGGTGGTAAAACGAGCGCCTTATTCCGAAAATTGTAGTCAAATATATTGGAGATGATGTAACTGACTGACATTTTATAGCAATACTCGAAGCTCTCCTAGGAATAATATGTTTTTCAAGTCCATAACGAATATTTGGAGAACGAACTGACTAAGCAAAAGTGATTTTCATGTACATATGTATATGTACACATGTTCATATAAAGTGATGATATAGGAAGAACTTTTTTATTTCGTGTTCATGTGAAAGTAGATGTTTCTAAGGGATTTTTTTCTTCCAGTTTGTACTTGAAAAAAATTATATATATGATCCACATATTTTTATATAGATTTTTCCTTTGCAGAAATTCCTTCACAGAACCATCGAAAGTAATATCATTTTATGATTTGTACTAATGCTGCAATTTATTTTATGGAAAAAGCAGGAACTTTGGCATAACATTTTCAAAACCGTTTCAAAAAATGCATGTTTCAAAATTCTCAAGTAGCCATACAAGAGCTTTCTTCACTACTGCAAAAAATATCTTCACAAAAAGAAATGTTTTTAGTCTTACAAATAAAAGTGGTAGAAAACACAGAAAGTTTCAATTCTCTTTTCTTCATCCTTACTGCCAGGGAATTTAGAAGTGGTAACATTGTCAATTTGAATATTATTCAAATGTACAACTGGAATCAGGCAACGATAGGACACTATTTTTGTTTTTGATAAATTCGAAGTTTGGCAAGCAAACCCGCATGCCACACATGGTCAAAGGCCTTAGAAATATCAAGCGCATCGACAGCTTGACTCTCCGTGTTTCTTGATTGCGTTATTCCAAATATGGGTGACAAATGTATATTCCAGAAAGCAATATGTACTACAACTATCTTATACAAAATATTCTCTGTACACTATATATGATGATTCTTTACTCTTTATCCGACACCGTTTTTAGATTCCTACTGACTTACTAGCATCGACAACCATCTTCAGTTCAGACAGATTGAAGCCTAGCTCCCTTACGTTTGTGGCTGATTTTTGTCAGAAGGACAAATAGGTTTATGACTGAGGGGTGGTGGCGGTATGAAAGTCCTCAGACATCAGTACCGCCCTTCACGGTGTACCCCTATCTGGCTGTGGTAGGTTAGGTGAAAAATTGTTCGTTCACTAACAGGGGACATGACAGCCTCAATCGGGTCGGAGCCTCCTCTATCGGGAGGGGTCGTCTACACTATAATCAATAGCTTCCCTAACTAACGGGTTTTCGTGAGTTTCTGCACAATCAAAAACTCGCCGATTCCTCGACTGAATGGACTACTTTATGGAAGGCAGCTGCAAATCTCTGCGGATGGCTTCATTCCACACGAACCACGGAGCATATATAATCCTCCGTATTAGCTCATTTTGTAATCTCTCCAGAATGGAGATGTTAGACACAGCCGCTTGTCCTCAGACGCCTGAAGCATATATGATAACAGGCTGTAATATCGTTGGTCAGAGGGTACAGATTTTTGATCCGACCCTCGATCTTTGCCTTCTCGGTTGTGATGTGCAGATTCCAGGTGAGAGTACGGTATATTGGAAGACCGAGGTACTTTACTCGCGCTTGCCAGTCGATATCTATTCCAGAGATCCTTACTTTTCTGGCCGGAGAGGAGATCGTTCTTCTCATGGTTATCACCTGAGGATTTTCAGGATTCACTCGGATCGAGGTACCAGCGCTCGAGGTCGACCAATGCACGTTGCATGTATACGATCTTGAGCTTCCGACCCATGGAAGATCCGTGTCATCGGCATAGAGGACTTACTGGCATACTTTGAATACATATTATACTCTCAAAATCATTGGATGCAAGATGTAAATAACCTCATTGAGATTATCATTGTGAAGATCCCGAATTTCTGTATTATTGATTTTCTATTAGCCTATGTCATAACTTCATCACATTATAAACCAAAGTTCTCTTTGCCGCGTCTGTCTGTTGGTCTTTCTGTCTATCGGAATACGTTGAATTCAAAAATCACTGAATTCCAAATAAAGGTATGTGTGTGTAATTTATTGATGTTTCGTGTGGATTTGTTGAAATATGATGCTAGAAGCCGGGGTAATGATCCAAGGAGCTTTCATCAAAATTGCTATCGAAACATAACATAATAATTGTTCTGCTTCCATAGGTCTACAAAAAGTCTGCGATGATATATGTATTTCCTTCAAGAATAGCCTACTTTACCCATTTCAATATTTGAAGTAACGTATTTGGAGAGCTATTTAGACGAATATGATACTGATTCCAACTAGGAGTTATCGTAAAATGAAAACTACAGCGCGATTAAATTAATTCAAGCGCGTGTAATGAAAAATGTTTGCAATATCGTTGCTTTTGTTCAAAATACTGATGCACTTCCAAGGTTTAGGTGACTTTTTGCTTTCTGTTGATTTTCCTATTCCAAACTGAAAATGGATAGGTCTTTCGAGTGAACTTTTTCAAAGTTCATTGTTATTAGTTACAAGCTGGCGTGAAACTACATTTTCTGCTACCCGTTCGATGTTGGGATCGCTGATATATTTTACAGTTTGTTAGGTTTTCTCTTCAATCCCTACATTTCGTTTCATCCTGGGTCAATTTTTCATTTTGGTCGGCCTGGGTTTCAAACAGTGATGAGAATGAGGAGTTTTGAAATGAGAAATGTATTTAATTTTTTGTACTTCTATGAATACATCTCGGGGTGGGGTACGACTCATATCAAGATTACTCCCTTTAAAAATAAAGATTGACGTGTACTTTGAAATCTCCGTTCACCTTTTCATTTTTGACTTACAGGGAGGATCAAATTTATGTTGAAATGCCCTGTATGATGCTATCAATTATTTTAAGATGAAAATTAGACGTTTCTTTCACATATAAATGAAAACATGTTTACTGAATTTGTAATCGAATGAAAATATTGTCCAGTGAGATGAGTCCAGTGATTATTATGCCAAAATAACGGACTGGTAGAAAAATTCAACCAGTTGCAATCTAATCAACAGAATTTGATAGTCCTGAAATTATTCAGTTTTTTCATTCGTAAATAATTGATTATTTCCATATTTCATCTTTTCTTCGCATGGTGTGATTACGTTTGAATATACCAAACGATATAACTTGTCATTTGACCTGTTATTTTTGTTCTGATAATACAGGTTGAAAGACCTCGTTCGTAAAAATATTGAGAAAATAATCTGCAACAACGTAAATGAAATATAAGAATATTTTTTCACCTGGCTCTACATATCCTCCAGGAAGTTTCCAGAAGGGGCGATTTATCACAGAGTATTTTTCGCATACAACTAAAATTTGAGACTTGTCATTAACCACAACTGCTCCAACTCCTACCATCGTATGGGCGTACTTTGGAATGTTACACTCTTCGGTTTCAGGTAACCATAAATACATCATGACGTACTCCTCGCGAGAATGGTGAAATTTGAACCCATGCTGCAAAGAACAAAATGAACTGCTAACTAACTGAATCGATATCATTCATGAAAGAGTTCATTGATCATCACGAATATCAATCACACCAACTTGTTCAAACTCATAAAAATCATTCTTCGAGAATGTACTCTTACTGAATGAGTTGGTAGTCCCTAATCAGAAACATTTGGAGTTCATTATTAAGAATATCTCTACACGATACTAGTGTCGTTACAAGCTGATTGATAAATTGGTGGTCTCACTCGGCATTGCATCAATTGCATAAGCTTTTGCAAAGTTGTGACGCGTTATGACGAAACTTTTTTTATTTTGATACGACTTATTTGACCACTGACTGTGTTTTATTGAGCATTGGATGAGAAAGTATTTTCTTGTGGGAACTGATCCAATGAGAAATACCATCGAAAAAAAAGGATCAGATGAACAAAGAGCGCTTACACAGATCGAATGTTTCAAAACAATATGACTCGAAACGTCACTCATATGGTTAACGTGGAAAAATTCAAAAATTTAGCAAAATGGCTCTAACCAACGTTTTTACCAGTTTGCGAGAACACGCATATATTGCTCACATTTCGTCTGCGATACAGTAAAATGTAACTCATCTAATCAAATTAATTAAATCTATATGTGTGGCCAGCTAAATTTGGCGCTTGGACTAACGTTCCGTGGCCGTAGTGGGAACGAAGAAAACTTAAAATATGGAGGGAAGAGAAATGGGGAAGAGAGAAAAGTATAAATAGTAAAAAAGGAAAGTCGAAATGCAGTCTTTGAATATCTAAAGATGAACATTGCCTCACGATCCATTACAGCAGATTCTCAGTTTCAAAGTTACGTCTGAGACTCCTCGCTTCTGCCAGAGCTTACGCGGGGGATTTCCTGAACATGATTAGAAAAAATTTAGGGGTACGTTATAAATATTCGGTACTTATGAGGGCAACGGACCACCTACCATTTTCTGACTTTTCCAAGATGTCCAACAAATATCTCAAGAACAAAACGTGGATTATGAGGGATGCATTAAGGATAAAATTTTGCAAGCTTAAGGACATCCTGTATCATGTCAGACCAAGCCTAGAATGATTTTGTTGTTACCAGCAATACACACCGTGGAAACTCATATACACTAAGTGTATGTGTGTATGCAACTTGAATTTGTATTGAGAAATTTTTGAAGTTGTAAAAAAGTGTTTCTCGAAATCAATGAAGATTCAGTTACGTTTCAGAAACGTTATTTGAAATTTTCACTCAATAATTTGTTCGAAGAACTGACGTCAAAATAGAAGTTCGGTAGTTATAAGCACTTTAATGTGTGGAAACTTGATTTTTAATTCTTCCTTCGCAACTAGTTTTCGGGATTTTTAAATATAATTTTGAATAAGAGAGGTTTTGGGTATGCTGAATCTGAAATACAAAACAGTTTCTATTTATATTGACCTCTAATAACTTTATATTAATTCATATAGACTCTTGATAATGGACCCCATTTTCCACCCGTAGAAAACGACGCCAATGGGCATTACCAATTTACGCACTGGATTGTCACTCGAGCCAAATGGTAGCTACACCACTGAATGAGTGAATTGCGACTCGATCACAAATCAAACTGAACTGTTCATTGACTGTGGCGCCATCTACCAACCACAAATAGAAAACAAATAATGAAACTATATTTTATTTAGTCTTGTGAATCAAATATTTCCGAAATTTAATTTCGAACAATTTTCATTAGAATCACATTTTTTGTGCAAATTTCTCATTTTAGCTGGGAATACCGGAAAATTATCGTAACAGTAATTTGTACACGATAGCTGTAAGCTCCAATGAGAAGATGTCGCTGCATGGAATCGCTATAAAATGTTATACAATTTTATGTTAATTTATAGTGAATATTTGATTTCATGGAGAAATCAGTATTGAACAGAAGTATACTAGGACCTTCTCGAAGGTTTCAAAAATATAGCGTCATCATCACATGGCGATATGAACCCATTCATTACCCATGCTTTGTTGAATGACTGACATTCTATTTTTATCTTTCTCCAAAACTGTAATAAACTGAACACTAAACTAACCTTTGCCAAGACAGGTACCCAATCTGTGTGTGTGAGGTTAACCTTGAACCACAGTCCCCTTTTTCCGTTTTGTTTCCACGATTCCAGCGAATCTAGAACCGTTTTTCCAATCAATATTAGATATTTCAGATACTGATGTAAGTTTTACCTTCAAGTTTGCGTGAGAACTGTTCCACATTTTCACACTTTTCTAGAGTAGAGTCAACAGTAACTCCATTGAATCTATCAGTTTTGCCTTCAAAAAGTTTCTTAGGTGTTGCCATCGCTAGTTGTAGACTGAAATAGATTAAAAAATGGTTAGTGGCACATATTGATCCAACTCACTCATTACCTTACTTTTTTGACGTAAAATAGTATCTAAAGTTGATAACGAAATCAGGAAATAATGTGTACAACACAACTGAATTTCTTCTACATAACCTCAATGTACACATCAAGTGAGGGTATAATTTTGAAAAAAAAGTCATTGAAACTAATTACCATATCAAAAGTATTCATCAGTCTCTCATTATGTACGAGATTCTAAAAGTTTATTGGACTTCAGATTATTGAACATGATACACTCTGAAGGCGTGATGATGCTATTGACATCGAATCATTATGTAACGTTTCAAAGTTTACCTACATGTAGATATTGTATATGAGAGACTGTAACATGAGAGTAGTTACTATTCACGTAGATCTTGAATGTACCTATATTTTCGTTGATCTCCATATGAAAATACTTCGCGATTAGGAAATCGATTGTTTTCATTTAAAAAAAAAACAATGTATTTCCTCAACAGTTTAAAAAAAATATATTCGCTTGTGACTGGCTCCATCTATACAGTAGACTTTCAAGTTGAATGTACATGAAACATAAGAACTTAAGTTCGATAATGTTTCACAAATAAAATCACTATTCATGACTTTTCCATTGTCTAAGGATTCATAGACAATGTCTTTTCTATGACTATTATCATAGAAGCTCAGAACTGGCATTTTCGTGTACCCTAAAATTCTTAGTACATACCCTGACCACTAGATGGCGAAGCTAGTATGATGTCAGTATTTAATGTGATTATCAACAGAACTGTGAAGTTGTTGCAGACAATTTAATTTTGGAGTACATCTTGATTTCGATATGATCCGGATGACTGGTTGCTAGCGACTGCTAGCTACCTAATTCTGTTGATTGATACTCACATCAAATACTGACATACATACTGCCATTGCCCTCTGGTGGTCAGAATAAGAATTCTTTGATTTTACCAGAGCCGCCACAAGATATGATAAGCTCGTCCAGATACATCTATCAGACATTTTGCCAGAGCCAAAAGTGAAACAAAAACAAACTACTGTAAGCTGTTTTCATATTCTGTTACAGTTTCTTGTGCTTCTCGTGAGTGAGTTATTTATTTTGCCTATTCAACAGTTTCTCATGTCTTATAGTAAACGCACTAAAAACATTTCTCTCACAAATTCACAATGAAATAACTCAACGCACGCAAAAATAAACATAACCCGTGTTTAACATTCAGTTGAACAACGGTTATGTTACCTCGGTTACTTTGGCAATAAAGTTCAGCAATATTTCGTATTTTCTATTCTCTTTCCCGAAACAGTGAAAAATTTATTTTGAAGGCCTCATGAATATTTGAAATGACGGAAATTATAGAAAATAGTGGAAAATGAATGAAAAATCCGAGCAGGGGACGGTATATATACCTCTGTCAACATTTCAATCAGACACCCTGCCACCTTTATAGTTTGTTATAGTGTTAACGAAAGGAAATGACGGAATACGTCGGAGGTGAAATCAAAAAACCGGCCGTGGGGGCGCTACAGATTCAGCAATATTTTAATTAGAGTCTCTGCCACCTTTATATTTTGTTATAGTGATAAAAAATGGAAACAAAGAAATATGTCAAAGGTGGAATGAAAAAACCGGCCGTCGAGGGCGGTAAGATTCAGCAATATTTTTATAAGAGTTTCTGCCACCTTCATATTTTGGTATAGTGTTAAAAAATGGAAACAACGAAATACGTCAGAAGTGAAATCAAAAAACCGGCCGTCGTGACGGTACAGATCCAGCAATATTTTCATTAGAGTTTCTGCCACCTTAATATTTTGGTATAGTGTTAAGAAATGGAAACAAAGAAATACGTCAGAGGTAAAATCAAAAAACCGGCCGTCGGGGGCGCTACAGATCCAGCAATATTTTAATTAGAGTCTCTGTCACCTTCATATTTTGTTATAGTGGTCACAACTGGAAATGAAGAACTATGACTGAGGAAAAATCAAAAAAGAGTTTCTGCCACCTTTATATTTTGGTACAGTGTTGAAAAATGAAAATAAAGAAATATGACATAGGTGAAATCAAAAAACCGGCCGTTGGGGACGGTTCAAATTGAGCAATATTTTTATTAGAGACTCTGCCACCTTCATATTTTGGTAAAGTGTTAAAAATGGAAACAAAGAAATACGTCAGAGGTGAAGTCAAGAAACCGGCCGTCGAGGGTGGTACAGATCCAGCGATATTTTTATTAGAGTATCTGCTACCTTCATATTTTGTTATAGTGGTCACAACTGGAAATAAAGAAATATGGCAGAGGTGAAATAAAAAAAACAGGTCGTCGTGGGTGGTACAGATCAAGCAATATTTTCATTAGAGACTCTACCACCTTCATATTTTGGTATAATGTTAAGAAATGGAAACAAAGAAATGCGTCAAAGGTGAAATAAAAAAACCGGCCGTCCTGGGCGGTACAGATCAAGCAATATTTTTATTAGAGACTCTGCCACCTTCATATTTTGGTATAGTATTGAAAAAGGGAAACAAAGAAATACGTCAGAGGTGAAATCAAAAAACCGGCACTCGGGGGCGGTACAGATCCAGCAAAATTTTCATTGGAGACTCTGCCATCTTCATGTTTTGGTACAGAGTTGAAAAATGGAAATGAATAAATATGTCAGAGGTGAAATCAAAAAACCGATCGTCGGGGGTGGTACACATTCAGCAATAATTTTGTTAGAGGCCCATTTCATATTTTGTTGTAGTTTATTGATTGCGTTTGGAGAGAAAAGGCAGACAAATTTATAATAAATGAGAGACACTGCGTAATATGCTTCACTGTACTACAGTGCTTTCTCTTTAAGTTCTCCCCCCTTTATTTTTTTGGATGGGTCATTTGAAAAATTTGAAACTTGGGATATGGAATTGATATTTTGGAGTGAAACTGACGAATAAAAACTTCAAGATGGCGATTAGGCGCCATTTGGAAAATAAAAATTGAATAGGAAGGGGGGTCTTGTGACACATCATTTTGAAGCTCCTGACGGAGCTTCCTAGAAATCCTAGAAAATAAAGTCAAAATCTTCACCTACTACAAAATGGCGGCACATTTAATGATTATTTGAATAAGGTACATCAATGTTTAAACTTCATAAATTGATGATATAAGCTGACTTCACTTGAGAAACTGTTGGAAACAGTTGTCTTGAACTTCTCGACAAAAGATCAGCCCAACCGACATTTCACGTCGAATTTTTTCTAAAACTTCAACGTCGATATTTCTACAAATATTCGTTATTCGCTGCCGTATGTCTAATATTGAAGCAGGTTCAGTTTCGTATAATTTTGCGCTTGAAACAGCCGAAAAAAAAACTCTAAAAGTGCCAAATCTGGCGAGAGGTGCCTCACGTTCCGTATGACTTCGACGACCAACCCAACGACCGAGGAAATTGATATCTAAATAGTTTCTTGCTTGTCTGAAGTTGTGGTGCCCCATCTTGTTGGAATAAAATATCCATATCGAATTCATTAGGATACGCTTCGACTATGTTGGTGATTAGAGGGCCCGCTGGCCAGATTTGAAATCTTTTGATATTTTTATGAGGCTATTTGAAGCACAAAAGTTGTACGAAACTGAACTTGCTCCAATATTGGATATACAGCAGAGAATAATGAATATTAGAAGAAATATTGACGTTAAAATTTTCGAAAATATTCGACGTGAAATATCGGTTGGGCAGTTCTGATTTCAAAAAGTTCAAGGCAACCATTTCGAACATTGTTTGAACTGAAATCAACTTATTTTTTCAAATTATAGAAGTTAAACATCGATGTATTTAGGTAATTATTGAATCTGCCGCCATTTTGTAGTAAGTGAAGGTATTGACTTTATATTCTAGGGTTATGAAGTATTCGTCAGGAGCTTCAAAATGATGTATCACAAGAACCCCCTTTTTATTCAATATTTTTTTTCAGATGGCGCCCAATCGCCATCTTGAAATTTTCACTTGTAAATTTTACTTCAAAATATAGTATTCATACATCAATTATATTATCCCAAGTGACAATTTTTTCTGTTGAACCGTTCAAAAAATAAAATTTGGGGAACATTAAAGGAAAGCTTTTTTTCTGAATGATTCGGCCGTTACTTTATGAAGATCCATAGTAATTTCAAAAACTACACCTCAACGATTTGATCTCCACAAACTTTATTTGAAAAATATATCTCAACATCTTTCACTAAGACATTTTTCAAATGAAAAAGCTAATATCTTAGCGAAACATGTGATATATTTTTCAAATAAAGTTTGTACGTGTGTGTGTGGAGATCAAATCGTTGAGGTGTAGTTTTTGAAATTAAAGGAAAGCACTGTGCAATAAAAACAATCCATATTGAAACCTGTACATATCACACAAAAAGTAAATACAATACAAAAATATAATGAATGAGTGACAATGCAAACTTAATTCTATAATATAAACCCGCCCCGGTCGCCCGGTTTTTTCTTTTCACCACTGTCATATTTCTTTATTTCCATTTCTTAACACTGTACCAAAATATAAAGGTGGCAGAGTCTCTAATAAAAATATTGCTGTATCGCCCCAGACGGCCGGTTTCACGATTTCACCTCTGCCATATTTCTTTATTTTCAGTTGTGACCACTATAGCAGAATATGAAAGTGGCAGAGTCTCTATTAAAAATATTTCTGGATCTGTACCGCTTCCGACGGCCAGTTTTTTTATTTCACCTTTGCCATATTTCTTTATTTCCAGTTGTGGCCACTATAGCAAAATATGAAAGTGGCAGAGTCTCTAATAAAAATTTTGCTGGATCTGTACCGCCCCCGACGGCTGGTTTTTTTCACATTTGCTTTATTTCTTTGTTTCCATTTCTTAACACTGTATCGTCCCCGACGCCCGATTTTTTGATTTCACCTTTGCCATATTTCTTTATTTCAGTTGTTACCACTATAACAAAATATGAAGGTGGCAGAGACTCTAATAAAAATATTGCTTGATCTGTACCGCCTCCGATGACCGGTTTTATGATTTCACCTCTGATATATTTTTTATTTCCATTTCTTAACACTATACCAAAATATGAAGGTGGCAGAGTCCCCAATAAAAATTTTGCTTCATCTGTACCGCCCCCGACGGCTGGTTTTTTTATTTGACCTCTGACATTTTTCTT
>WOGO01004374.1:0-12602 GCA_015342085.1 Leptinotarsa defecta | reverse complement strand
TTCGCATTTTTTGTTAATCGGTAAAGTTCTCTCAGTTGTCTACCTTCCTCCTTGATATCTTTAGTAATCCACTCGTTTTTGGCTATATGAGAGTCATATTTGATTGTCATAAGGGGACATGTCAAGTCTAAAGCATACAGTAATACATTGAAAAAATTTCTGAATGTAGTATTAATGTCTCAAATTTGAAAGATTTCCCTCACACGTGTTGCGCCTCTTTAAGAACTTTTTGATAGTATTATTACTGGGTATACCGTAACTTTTCAACTCGAATAACAGAGAATAATGATCACTCAAGTCAATTTATACAACTTTCTCATTAAATAGTGACTCATCAATATTTGTGGCAAAATAATCAATTTGTGAAATAGAAGTATCGGTGTTTTTATTCGCAAACACTCTAGTTGGCTTGCAATTTTTAAAATGTAGATGATAACTACTAAGCAAATCAATGAAAAGATTTTTATCTTTTTCTGTTTTTGAACATGCATGTAAATTTAGGTTATCTATGTCAATATCTCCGCAAATGATAATGTGTTCGAAGCGTCTAGTGAAATAAGTCAAAATTTGAGACAATCTATATATATGAAAAAGTGAACTGAACCTCCTGGACGCCTATACATATTTATAAGGCAGTTATTGTCATTACCGAAGGTAAAACTGATACAACAATGTTCTATATCCATTTCATCATCGTTATTTCTAGGAGACTTCAAATCTTTGAAATTAATATTTTTATTAACATAAATCACTGTACCACCATGGATATGTTTTCGTCTATTGAAAGAACTAGCAATATTATAATTAGATAGAGTCATAGAACTGATACTCTCATCGGAACACCACATTTCGGACAAACATAAAATGTCAACTTTTTCTGTATCTGCAATTACATCTAGACACGTGTTTCAATCACCAAGTGATCATCTTCAAGAGGCAGATTAAACTTAATATTCCTTCGGGAGATGATCACTTGGTGATTGGAACACGTGTCCAGATGTAATTGCAGATACAGAAAAAGTTGACATTTTATGTTTGTCCAAAACGTGGTGTTCCGATGAGAGTATCAGTCGAGGTGTTGAAAATAACGGTTTGGTGTTGGAAAAGAACTCCAGTGGTATTCATTACTACACCAAAGGTTCCAAATAGTGTATCATGAGTACATAATCAATTTAATCTCCCTCTTGAAAATGATCACTTGGTGATTGAAACACGTGTCGAGGTGCTAAAAATAACGATTTGGTGTTTGAACCAATTCATGAATTCATCGGAAAACTCATTGGTGAATTCAAGAACTTGAAGAATTTGTAAACATGTCACTTCAAACAGTAATTTTTTACGGTTTACTATTGAAAGTGAATATTATTTGAAATAATGAGGGTCCTTGAAATTGAAACAAGCACTTTTTCCAAGAGCCAGAACTGAAAAATTCTTTTCGACGTGCATTTCATCCACCAAGTTGGCGACTTCAGGAGACAATAACGTGCTGTGAAACGTGCTGATTAGTTTTCTTCATCTCCTGAAGACGTCAACTTGGTTGGTGAAATACTCGCCGAGGGGAGTATTTGGAAAAATTGCTTGTTTTGGATTTATTCCACATTCCACATAGAAATATCTTTTCATTATAAATATACTAATTTCGATTTTCAAACCATGAAACCACATTTCAGGTGACCTTTCCGGCATATCCTTACCTGAAACCACTTTAATTTTTTCTTGATTAGACCCAGTTAAACTGTTTTCAATCGTGGATGTTTCTGTTTCAAAAAAATTGTTTGAAATCTGTTTTTCCATTAACCAGCTGTCGCACCCCTACGAAAACCCTCAAAAGTCAAAACTTGTGCGATTAAGGACTAACGAGGTCTTACCTTTAAACGTGTAATTCCTAACACGGGTTGGACGATAGCAAGTGAAAAATCGATCGTTCAGTATGGGGCTTGAACTAGCGACCAACACGGCGCGGCGGTCGATTTGATACCATTCCTTTTATCGTTAACATTTTTTAAGTTGCAAGTATAACACTTTGGCTTTCATTGATAATAATTCCAAAATAAATTAATTTTGCCAGCTGAATTGCAAAAGTGCTCCTTAAAAATGATTTTTGTGAATAAAATATATGTTCGTACTTACCATCATTCAGCTGATTAATTATCAGCCATAGTGAGTGCGCTGTAATCGAAAACAATAATATACATGTTAGGCTTTACCTCTGAAGTATTTAGCAGGTATCCGTATTGGAACAATAATGTAATATGTAGTACGTATACTAGGTGGATATTGAAAAAATACAGTCTTGTTTAAATTGGAAGGGGCATTTTTGGGAGAGATTAATTTTTAGAAGGAAAACCTCTTGGCATTTCATCATCCACCTATATACAAAATATTATGAGAAACCTTCATTAGAAGGATCCAGTTCCAAATGAAACTTCATGCATAGATCATACATATAATTTTTTATTCAATGTGTATTTTCTGACAAGTATATACTTTGAATCTCCACACTTTTTATAGTCCGCTCGAGCTTTATTCATACGGTACATACATAAAACCATATAAAAGTTGGCTTGGTATTTTTCAAAATTCGCTACTAGATCCTATTTTTCTCCTTAGAAATTTGGCTTATAACTCAGTTCATTCTCAAGTGATATGTAGAAGCTTATACTTATAATAACATAAAAAATTATTCTGTATACATTGAAGAGTAAACGGCATTTCAAAAAGATGGTGCTCCTCCACGTTAAAGCAAGACTTGGATTGAAGGGTTAGTCATTAGACATAAGTTCTTTGAACTATTTTTCACTTTTCTATCTTTATACAAAATAACTGTATACTTCCGAAGAAAGAAAGCAATGATCACACAAATATTTGTATATATAATCAACTTTTCTTTTCAGATATAACCTGAAAAAAAATCCCATCGGAGCAACTACTTTCAAACATATGAACAATGAATTGAAAGAAAGAAAGAAAGTCCTAAATAAAATGAACAGAATTTTTTTTCAATACAAACTGAAAGAAAAAATCTAAGTTAAACGACTACTTTCAAATATTTGAGCTTTGAATTACACACAAATCGCTTTTTTCTATTGTGTTGTTATTTCATTCACTACACAACGTAATATACGGATAATATGGAAGATATCGATATAAAATTTTACTCAAACTTTACGCAAGAAAATTAATCATCCTCATCCTTATCTTTATGGTGTACTACAAATCAAATCATTTTATTAATCCTATATAACTTACAAAGTTATAGGATAGGTCAAATTGCATTTTGTACATATAGAGTAAAATTAAACCAAACATACATGAAAGATTCATTAAATGAATGTGATGAAGAAATAAAATTACGGAAGATTGAGAAATTCATCTATGGTATCTGTTTAAAAATCTCTTTTAAATCTGTTTTTTCGTTAATCAGCTATCGCCCCCATACGAACGACAACTCTCAGAAGTTGAGAAACTTGTGCGAGCTAAGGATCAAGGAGGTCTTATCTTTTAACGTGTGATTCCTAACACGGTTGCAGAATCATCCCAGCTTCAACCAGATAAATTCTCTCGAGAAAAATATCTGGCCGAGGCGGGTATCGAACCCACGGCCTTTCAATCGTGAGTCGGGCGCACTACCACCGCGGCCAATGATTAAATGATTTCCTGATCTACTTAGATGGATATGTCAGTGAGTGTGAATCAAAATTTGAACTTAGATAAAGCGTAGAATATCACGAACAAAAAAAGGCATAATTAAACATGAACAATTCACAAAAATCAGAAGTGAAAGGAATAAGACTCGACTCATTAATTTAATGAAAAATATAAAGAACAGAGAATACAATGAATCGAATCACTACACAATTTTTCGTTTTTTTATATCGATAACAGTCTTAAGTAATAGCTTGTATTACATATCTCTCAGAAAAATATTATTCAGTATGCAATGTATTTCCAGACTCAAATGATCTGTTTGGTATGTAAATAATCATAACATCCATATTTTTATTTTCGAATAACTTTTTTTTCTTGCCTTCCGACGTCTACTAACGCCGTCTATGCTTGATCGGCGTCGTGCCAGGATTACACGATGACACTGCCATATTGGTCCTGCGAAGCGATGCCTTTTCATTCACACCTCCCTGCGGCGAACCACCCAACTGAGACTTCCGGAAAAATCCGGGCCACTCGGATATTGGAAATGCGATATTTATTAGATTTTTACCAGCACGAATTTCCTACACTGGAATGGTGGTGAGCCACTATAAGAGATTTCTGTTCCATTATCCTGTCGGTAGTCATTAATTTATCTGAAGTGGATTCATTGAAAAGGGCTATTTGTGGACAGAGGATCGATTTCATGAAATTGTTTATATCAGATCATAGATACGTATGTTCAGTTCTTTGGTCTCATTTTCAAAAAAAATTAACTCGTTTGTATTTGTTGCGGTCGTATTAATCAGTGAATTTTGAGAGGAGCCGCGGAATTTTTCATGAGTCAATCTTTGAGCCGAGCCGTGTGGTCCCGAGCCGAGACGAGCTTTCGAGCCGTTTCGAGGTTCTTTGAACCATGAGAGGATCCTAACCCTTTTTCACTCCTTGCAGATAGATTTATGAAAGTATTTATCCTCAAGTATTTATCGAAGTGCAAAATGAACCAGCTTCGTTAAGAACCCAGATTCGTTAAGAAGCTGGGTTCATTTTGTCGAGTGTGAATAGGAGTGAGCTACAATAAACCGTTTCGAGTTGCGATGGAGGGTCGAATAGACCCTCTCACTTTGGACCTAACCTAACTTTTCAACTCCTTATAGTAGGTGAGCCCACGATGCAAAATGGGGGTTTACTCGAACGTCATAGAGACATATTAGGTTGCAAAGCTTAGATGATAAGAAGAAAAGAATGTTATATAATATATACCTTTTCATCGGTGGGGGAAGCGGCTATAAATTTTTGAATATGAAAAAAAATATTGTTGCATGGACATACTCGAGCTCGTAAGATATTGATAGCATCAATGTCCTACGTATTTTTAATAATGTTGGTATGTTAATCTGATCGTTTGCACGAAGCGCGTGGTTGTACGTAAGGGTTAAAAGTGAAAAGAAAAAAAATTATCGAGCGCGTCAGATTTTGACTGCAACAAAAAAAAAAGATTTCAATAATCTGACGATTTCGATCTGACGCAAACTTGCGACCATTATTATAATGTGCAAAAAAATTCGCCATTTTGAGATATTCAATCGCGTCAGAATGAGATATATATGGTTCATCTTTATGTTCTAGACATGCTGTCTAGAATATAAAGATGATCTGATGATCTAATTTGACAAAAAAATCTTTTTTTTTCATTTTTTTAAATCATTGATCTTAATTAATTGAAAAGCTCTGGAAATAGCATGCAAATAAATAAGTGCATGTTTTTTCAAGTAGAATACTTGTATTCATAAAAAAATAATTTTTGAAAATTGCTCAAAAAAAATTAATTTTTCATTATCAATTGATTAATTAATCCTCATCTTCATCTTCATCACGAACGAATCTCTGTGATCAGCTGTGATGGCGTCATGGCAACAGAATTCAGAGTGGGGACGAAGTGAGAGAGTAATAGATAGAGAAAAAGTGAAAGAGGAATAAAAATGCGGAGACGGAAATACAGGTATCACACAGCTGCACGCATTAAACTTCATCGACGAATTTTTGTTATTTCGGCTAGCGGAAATCGTCAGATCATATATTTTTCGTTATCCTTGAATTATTTCCTTCAAAATGAAAAAAAAAATTAGCTACGCTCGATGTCACTCTCAAATTGTCAGATTACTGGAATATACAATTTTTAGCGTGTAATCAACTCAGCGCGTCAGATTAAGGTACTGTGCTTAATCTGACGCGCTCGAGAATTTCTGATGATCAATTTTTTTTTTTAAACTGATCTTTTTTCCCTCACGGGCGGCCTTATCTATGGGGCTCATATTTGCTGGAGGTACCTACTTAAACGGGTACAAGGTATCTCCCTGTATATTAATCTGCCGCGCTTTAGTAAATCTCTTTAATCCCCGCTTGGGCTCCCCTATGATTAAGGGTTGATTTTCACCAAACCCTAATTTTGCATATGGATACCGAAAGTTGTTAACGGCTGAAAAGCCTGAAAGATATGCTTGACACAGTCAGTAAATTTGTCTGATGATCATCTACACATCTACATCAACTCCTATGATAACTCTGAAAATTACGTTCCATTTCATTTATTCAATTGGAAATACAACTAAACACGATGGACGTGACAAACTATATAGTTGTATTTCACAAATATTATCGGAATTACAGATGATCAAACACACAATTTGAAAATTGAACATCTGGAATTGAAGAATGAACAACAAAAGTATTTGAAAATCTTTTTGTTACAGCTCTACATGCAATGGTTTGGTTTCAAATAAGGTTGTATCCGTTTCAGCAATTACTCCCTATATAAAAGTGGTGATTAAGAAGATCCATGCAATTAGATATCTCTAATTTCTTCACGTAGAATAACTTGATGAGCTTAACCTGATGGTTCCCGATACTTGTGCAACCTCACGAGCTATCATTGAAAAAGCTCCCTAATCCCTTTGAGATTTGATTAAAAAAATTACTACATATTGTTCTTCTCTCATAGATCTATATAAAAGTATGCGATGGCATATGTTTATCTTTCAAGGATGGCTTACCTTATCCATTTGAAGTTTGAAATAAGGATCTTAAATAATGTGGCAATTTTGAATTCATATCTTACTAATCTTATCCAGCAAATGATTTTGAAACCTTAGGCATTTTAGACACATTATACAATTTGAATTATTATCTAAAGAGTCATCGCAAATTTAATTCAAGTGCCCTGACAAACCGATGCGAAAGCATGATGAGGAAGGTTGAAATTGCATTTTTACATGGCGAATCATTATGATGGTTGAGGTTGCATTTTTGTTGATTGTTGTCTTGAGTTACCTATTCCACAATTGAAATTGATAGCTGTGAACATACATTTACTTCAATGAATTTTATCAAAGGTAATTATTACTAATTATCAGTCACTACTTAGAATATAATGCTCTTAATTTAAAGAAGTTTCCTTTGCCTGGGATTTAATCAGATAAGCGAATGGATGTCATTACGATATCATCGATGACATGAGTAGATCAAACTCATTCCGTGACATAAAGTCGTAAATTATGAAAGAATTGTGTGTTTTTTATAATGTTATCCAGAATGGTACTGAAGAGCCCCAAGGCAAGTATCTTACGGCGAAACATCGATGTCTACCAGTGAGGATGACAGTGTTCCATGTGAGTGAAATTTTTACATTTCATTCAGTGTATTTTGTAGGAATTCTGTGGATGATATCTGATTCAATTCCATAACGAATGTTTGGTATACAAACTAAGTAGAGAAAAGTTTTTTTTGTATAATTCAGTGTTCATATGAAAGTATTTGTTTCGAAAGAGTGTTTCTTTCGTGTAATTCAATGTGTATATAGAAGTATCTGTTTCAGGAGGGCTTTTTCTTCCAGTTTGTGTCTGAAAGTTACTTCTTTGCATGATCTACACATCTATGTATAGAGTTACTTCTTTTGAAATTGATTGCTTCCTTCCTTTCTTTGGGAATTTCCCACATTTTTGTATGAAGATGGAGTAGTAGAAAGCCAAAAACGTTCTTTCCCAAAAATCAATTAGCTCTAAAAATATAAGTCTTTCATTTGAATCAAATTCCTTCGGCCGGGATCTAATCAAATAAGCGAATAAATGTCATTGGGATGTCATCGATGACATGAGTAGATCAAACCCATTCCTTGGCATAAAGTCGTAATTTATGAATTATGGATATGTTATAAATATCAATAATGTTATCCAGATTGGTGAATTTTTACCTTTGATTCAGTGTTCTATATAAGTAAAATTTCTACCTTTCATTTTGTATATTGTGTAGGAATCCTGTGAATAAAATCTGATTCAATTCCATAACGAATGTTCCAAACTGAGGAGAGAAAAGTATTTTTGGATAATTCAGAGTTCATATAAAAGTATTTGTTTCGAAAGACTTGTTCTTTCATGTAATTCAAGGTTTATATGAAAGTAGCTTTTTCAGGAGAGCTTTTTCTTCCAGTTCGTGTCTGAAAGTTACTGTTTTGCATGATATACACATCTACGTATAGAATTATTCTTTTGAAATTGATTGCTTTCTTCGTTTCCTAGAAAGATTCCCACTTTTTTCTGTATCAAGATGGAGTAGTCGGAAGCCAAAAACTTTCTTCCCCAATAATTATTATAAATTACTGGCGGGAGTAACTGTTTTTGTTCAGGGAGTTGTGTGATATTTGCAAAAAGGATAAACTTCAAATTGTAAGAGGCCGACGGATCTGTATATATCCATATCATTGAGTAGCTCCACCCATATAAAAAATACTACGAATGGTCTTCAATATCTCGGAACATTCCGCAGCATTCAAGTATTGCTGAATTTTGACCTAAAAGAACCGTCTCATGAGTATCGCTCAGGAATTAATGAAAGATGTCAACGGCGATCCAGATTTGCTTAAAATTGGTGACGAATCATGGGTATATATATATGGTTGTGACACCGAAACAAAAGTCCAATCGTCCCAATGGATGAACCCAGGAGGGTCAACACCAAGAAGCAGTCCAAGTTTGTACAAAACACGCCACATGAGCATACGGTCAAATAAGGAGTATTATCTTGAAGTTATGCGCCGCTTGCGAGGAGCAATACAAAGAAAAAATCCGGTATTATGGAAAAACCATTTATAGACAGGTACCCTCAATAACAGTTTCATCAACATATTCAGTCCAATGAAATTTACTTTGGCAAGCATAAACAAATAGCCAATATCATTTTGTGATTTTCAGCAACAAATGAGGTGGAGTTGATTTCTTCTCACCATTTTATGTTATTTTCTGAAGTAAGCACGAGTAAAAGAATACATACTGAACAGTTTACTGTGGTTTTTATTTTCGTGGTGAAAATCACAGTAAACTGTTTAGTTTCGATATGGATTTTTCATCAATTAAGGACCAGTTCCATTCAATATAGGTATATGCAAATATGCCACAATTCGAACGAGCTTCTGTAAATAGCTATTATAAGTAAATGTCAAGGCCAACGTCTGCAACCTTTTTCTTTTCCATTTACATGAATACTTGAGTTTACTCCCATTTAAGAAGACTTCAAAAAAAGTTCAACAGGATGAGCTGTTTCATTAGAACATATTAAACAAGTTACGTTGGACGTCACACAATATTGTTTTTCACGTCTAGCGGCAAGATCAAGCAACTTTTCCAATCACTACCGAGACATGCATAAGCAACTTTGATTCACGGCTTAGTACCTATTTCACGGCATAAAAGCACGAACTAACCGCTCTTAGAAAAACTCCATAAAAAATCAAGCTAAATACGATCCTGTACGTGGCAAATGTGCGCAAGATCTTATTATACCGTTCTGTATCCCTGTGGAGTTGGTAACGACCGCTAAACTAATATACCAATTATGGCCATATTGGCCTTAGCGGGATAGCCGGCCCTTGCTGATGCTGATAACTGCCGCCTTCTTCCAATGTTGCCACATCATAATTATTTACGTGATTACGGAGAACAATTTGTCTTGGGGGGCAATTTTGATGAGAATTCACAGAAAATTGTTCTGGTGTTCCTCATAAGTGAATTATTTGACATAGAAAGAAGTAAACTGTAAATCCCAACCTCTTCGGAAAATGAATCTGACAAAGCAAGAACTTTTTGCAATATTTTTCCTGGAACTGCCATACATCATAAACATAAACAATATATTACTTTGATATATTGCATAATAGAAATAATGTTAATTTTTAACAAAATTAGGAATTGTAAATAAGTTGTGTTTCAGAAAGAAAATGTAAATAAGTGTATATCGAATTAACATGAGGAAGATATGAGAGTACATAATTGAATTTGAGTAGAAATATAATAAATATAACATTGATGAATGAAAATCAAATGAAGAATAATACAAAACTTAAAATTTCATACCTACTCGATTTTTTGTGCGCCGGAATGCTCAGAATAGAGCAAGCGTTCGAAATATCAGTTTTATTGTACTCTACTACTTTTTCATTGGTATGCTTTGAAATAGCCGTTTATTAATTATTACAAAAAAATTTAAATGATTGAATTCTTGATGTGTCATCAGTTTACCCTTCGATGTCAAGGAAGTGAGAAAAACAAAAATCAATTGAGGCTCTTCATGAGGAACTAAATATACATAAAATGTTATCATCATTTATAGGTACCATAGATACCTCGGCTAGGTACCTGCGTCTTAATTGTCTTAAATTAATTTCACATGTTGCCTTATGTAATAGTGTAATGTAATAGTGAGGTAAATCTAATTAAAATATTATTTCAACAAGCTATATAGTATACTATTAGGTATTGGTCCACCATTCATAATTTTATCATGTTTATTTATTTATATTACAACATTTATTTATATTACAAGCTATATAGTATACTATTAGGTATTGGTCCACCATTCATAATTTTATCATGTTTATTTATTTATACACCCTCGTAGGCATCTAGATGCCTGTTGTTAACGTGTCTAATTAATCTTAATGAACTAACGTCTATGGAGTGGTTTGCTGCAAAATATAATGAGCGCCTGCTGATTTTTCTGATCTTCCATATTTTAGGTGTGCTAAGTGTTCCTTACATCTTATTTTAATAGATCTTTTAGCCTGTCCATAATATTTTGCATCGCAGTTCCTACATTCATTTCCGTAAGTTCCAGACCTTTCCGAATTCTCGACTTTGTCCTTTGGATTTCCTAAAAGGCTCTCTAATGTTTGACTTGTTTTAAATACCACCTTCATACCTAGTTTCTTGAAAATCTTTCTACGTGTAGAGGTGTTAGAAAACGGTTTGGTGTTGGGATAAAACTCCAGTAATATTCAAAAAAATATTTGTTGTCACCACAGTTGTGAGTGGTTGCATATTAATGCTCAAACATAAATTCCAACATTGATTTCTTAAATAATGAAACAGAATCGTGCCTAATACCATTGAAATCAGAAGATGCTTATGAAAAACAAAACAATAAAATCTTCAAATGAATTCAAGAGCAAACGTTAACAGACACAGATGATGAAAGTTTTGCTTGCTTACGTGATGCAGAAAAAGAACAGTGAAAGGCTTGTTCGAAATTATAATCAAACGTGTGTTGAGGATATACAAAGGGTTGAATTTGGAATACTTTAAGGAAGTTCATGCATTCATGGCAAGTTAGCAGATGTTTTATACAGAGATGCATACATTACGTATTCATTTTTGAAGGTTGTAGCCATTTGCAGTATCTTTGGCTTTTGCAGAACGTGTGAAGTACATGACACCATGGTATCGTATTGCTTTTTAATATTCGACATTTTAAGAGAATGAAGGCTCAATATTTTACTGTTGTCAACAGTAATGTAAATTGATTGTGTGCGATTGTTAAAACAGTATTGCCACCCCAAAATGTAAGTACAGACAGTTTTCTTTCGGTATAATAAAAGAAAATGCACCTATTAGTTAGCATCAATACATTTGAAACACGTCCTTGGCAAATTACAAGTTATATCAAACTAGACGATTCCAAAAATACAGGGTGATTACAACACTTAAAAAAACTGGGTATAATTTGTAAAATATCTGTTTTTCGTATAGTATACCTCTGATAAAAAATGTAGTGAAATGTTGAAACATTTCAAAAAAATACAGAGTGTTCCACTTGAAAAAGTTTAATCATGTCTGTTTGAAAATGAACCATAAGTTGATAAAGCGGAGGACTAGCTTAATAGATTCAACTACACCGAGCATTTCGAAAAAGAAAATAGATGTTCCAATAAAGAATGGAAATATTTCTTTCCAAAATCCAAAAATCTTAACGAAAGTTATTATATAATGAATATGATCCTCCAAGTGTTCGCAGAAAGAAAGTTTGCCTCCTTTCATTGAGTATGAAAAGTGTATATACAGTTATTGACACGAAAAATTCAATAATGACGATGGAGCAGAGCGCAGTAACATCTGAAAGGAATGTACCGATTGTTTGAGTTGTCCACAGGAAATATGTGAATATGGAATCTTATGGAACTACAACTCCACTCAATGATAAGGAGCCTACGTGTATTATGAGATTATTAGAAGGACTCATCAATTGTAGTTGGACCAGTAGATGTATGAAATAATAAATATTTACATAGAAATAACTTGAAATAATAACTTAAAAAATTCTGAATAATGTCACAATTCACATCTCAGGTTCGAAAAAATATTGTCCCATACTGCTGGGCTGAAAAGTAAAACTTCAAAATTGCGATACAATCAATATTATTCTCTAAATCTGCGTCAATTTCTGAAATCCTTTGTTATTGCAGATGCCGAAAACTATGGTTCATATTTCCGAACAAATTCACAATTCTCATTTCAGGTTCCAAAAATAACGGTTTATAAGAAGAAATTCATGCCAGAATATTTGGCATAATCTGTGTCAATTTCTATCCTGTTCAAATTTTCCAATGTACTTGTAGTTGCGGCAATGGA
>WOGO01004373.1:0-13333 GCA_015342085.1 Leptinotarsa defecta | reverse complement strand
AGCTTCATCGATTCATTCAGTTTTGAATTTTTGAGTAACAACATTGTTGTAAGTCTTTTCCTGAAAGAAACAAGCCGGACGTTGCTGGTATTCACCGATCGACTGAGTCAAAATCATGCTTAGCCAAACTTGTGTTTCTCCCGAAATTTCTAGATCTCCGCGTCTGTTCGAGAGTTGTTCCAACAGTTTCCAAAGAATTTCACCAGGCTAGTGTTAATAAGACGATAGACATTTGAGCATTAGTCTGGAATTCAGTTGAAGTTTTTGTGTTGTATTCTCAGTGCAGTACTGAAATACAATTGAGTTTAATTGTACTGTGTGGTTGAGTATTGTCAAACTTACGGAGAAAAACATGACCGAGAAACATATTTTTTTCGAGTATTGAGTATTTGCTCTGTATCACATAATGAAGTGGGTCAATATCTACTTATATAAATTGATGATACGAGCACATTCTATAATTTACAACAAATGTGAAAGAAATAAAGATGGTTATGAATATAAACCTGTCTAGGAACCTATGCGACTGTAGTTCAAACGAAAATTTACGCTATTGAATTGTATGCGAAGAGATTAGAAGAATCAAACATCATACGCAAGTCAATAAAAATATTCTGGGACAGTCAAGCCTTGGCTCCTACCGAGCAAGGTCTTGATTGGTAGCAAATTGCCAAAAACGACTCTCCCCGATAGGAAGACTCAACAGATTGCCTCTGGTCTTTCTGACCAGGACTCCTTTGCAAAGGAGGGTGCTGCAAGCAGCTTCATCAGACCAGAACCAGGATGGCAAAAAGATTTATGGACTTCTGGTTGAATATTCCAGTATTGGCTCAATCACACATCCTTCGAAGCTTGATACCAAACAGTTGTTGGACTACAGTAGGGATGAACTACGATGTCTAACATGCCTTCTTACAGGTCACTGTCATTTGAATCATCATATGCAGAGACTCGAGCTGTCGGAAGACAGTGTGTGCCGCCTCTGTTTGGAAAATGATGAAACAGCAGGATATACTTTGTGCCTGCCTCGCTGGAGACCGAATCAGTTTTTAGAGTTTGGCAGAGCCGTACTCTTACCATCTGACCTGAAAGACCACCCACCATACAAACTTATCTACTTCGTTAAGAAGCTGGGTTTATTTGGCCGAGTGTGAATAGGTGTGAGCCACAATAAACCCACAATCAAAAATGAAAATTTATGGACACAACACTCCAAAATAGTGGACAAACCGCGGACACGTGTTTCTAGCTATTGGCCTCATCAGCGCGGTGCAGCCAAGTGTAAAGATAGGGGCAACACTTGTTTGCCGAAAGCAGGAAACAACACATACGTACGGAGTCAATAACAAGAGCCAATCGCACATTTGTGGTTGGCTCCTATTTTTTTTCCTTTAGGCCGTTTGGCCAATATGAGGTTTTGGGCAACAACCACAAGTCAACTTTTATACTCTTGATCTGTGTGACATATTTTTTGGAGGTTATTTTGAAAAAGACATATAATTAGATTCATCATAGAAAGTAGCAGAATTTTGAATATATTTCTGTCGAAATATCTAAAGTAGAAAGTTTACAAAGTAGGAGAGCTGCAACAAAAAATTGTTCTCAATAAAAGAACGATAGCGAAATTTCAGTTTTTTCCGTAATGAAATGTTCAATATCGAATTTCTCGATAATTTCGAAAAGAAAATAAAGGGGTAATGAAGGAAGGGATAATGTACTCCTCATGCCCTCATGCCGATATATCTGTTCAAATCTGTTTATAATCTGTTTTTCTGTTAATCAGCTGTCGCCCCCATATGAACGACAACTCTTAGAAGTTGAGAAACTTGTGCGAGCTAAGGACTAATGAGGTCTTACAATTTAACGTGTGATTCGTAACACGGTGATATAAGTGATGAGTGGGTTTATTCAACCCTTCACTGAAACCAGATAGTATTCATTCAGGCTCACACTTTTTGAAACTTGGTAAAATGAGTTCAGCTTGTCAACGAAGCCGACTACTTTATTCAGTGAGTGATCTTGGAATTGACAATTAAAAACATTGGGACTCTGCCAAATACTAACACCTAATTCGGTCTGCAGCTGGGCTGGGCAGACACCAAATATGTGCTCTACTACAGATCAGGAACTTTCTTCTGTAGAATAATCCAAAGGTTGACATACCATGGTTCATTTTTCTCAATCTAGCGAGGACCTAATCGGTGGTCAATTTGCGACTACCCTCGACAGGTAGGTGAGCAACAGGCAAGTGTCGCTTGGAAAGTACGTGTCCTGTGACGCATTACAAGGACAGGCCCACCTATGGAAGCAGGGAACTAACTGCACCCACCAGCCAAGACAAGCTCTCCAGATTTACTCAGGTAACCTGTAACAATCCAGGCAGGAATGTGCATCTCTGAAATTCTACCTATCCATCTTCTGGAGTATTCCATACGGCATCTATACTGAAGAGACTCACTTCAATCGATTGGTAAATATTGAGGATGCTGGGTATTCAAACTACAACATTCTCATCTCAATGATCGTGGTAACACATAAGGGTATCTATAAGCCAGTTAGACCTGACGATATTATATTTAACCATGCAGAGATTTTTGGCTTTTGGTTTGTAAATCTCGTTTGAGTGTGAGCGTTTGCTGACCTGCTCAGGGAATGTTTGTTTTCTTCTGTCGATGCAGATGCTGCTTCTGCTTTGATTCAAGGCGATTCATAAGATAGTCTGTTTTTGAGTTACTTTTCCGCTGTACCTAATAGTTTCTTAGGTTTTTTGACGGAATCAAGAGTTGGGAAACTGAGGAGCACTTGCTCATAATTTGATGTTACGGAAAGGACAACTGGGGTCGTTCAATCAACGTCCACCTTCTCTATAGACCTAGGGTCAAATTGTTTGGTTACTTCCTGATCCATAAAGCGTAACAAGACTAGTTTAACAAAGGAGTACTGTTACCGTTACCTCCACGGGTGATTCCTTATCCAGCAGGAATATCTTAACAATCCCCGTGCGGAGCGCTGCTCTCAAGGTGATGCATTTTTGGATTTCACAGTGGATCCTCTTGATTCAAAAAGTAATATGTTATTTGTTATTTTTAATCACAAGTTCATTTCTGAAAAGATCGTGTTCTCGTTGGCAATAACCGTTTTTCGGTGTGCTCTCAATTTTCAACACGTACCGCCATGTTTCGGGACTCAAATTCATCGTATTAGGCAAGAAAGCAATTTTCCATCACGTAACAACTTAAGTGACTTGCAGTTTTTAAGAATCCCATTGTTGATACAAGCCCAGAAAAGCGCATTTTCCACCGCTGGCGAACTGTCAAAGGAAAACATTTACCCAAAACTTTGACGTTTTTTTCTCTTACTCCAGAGAGACGAACCGAAGGAAATCAGCGACAAGAAGATCGGATTAGGTGGCGTGCAAAAAGTCTGGCAAACTTTAAACTTGGCAGATACTCTCGAATTGATTCCTTGAGAAATATAAGGGCAGCGATTAACGAAGTCGAGTATCTCGGAGGACAAAAAAGGAGAAAATGCGAACGAGAAAAGTTCCCGTTTTTGTTTTGGTTCATTTAGTCAGTATAACGGCTGAGATTTATCAGGCAGGCATCTCTTCTTATGAGTGACGAATTGACATCGTTTGGAGTGGGTTTATTTCGACTCAGCGATAGAAAAGATCACTTTGTTCAAATCTTGAGGAACAACTCAGATTCATTCTGGTTGATCCTCTCTTCAACTCACATAAATTATTGAGGCAAACGTTAATCTCATTATGGAATTTTGAATAATATAGGGTCTTCCAAAAGCGACTTCCGAACTTTGACAATTGATAAAGGCCATCTTGTTTTGCTAAATCACCATGGACGGATGTAGCATTCAACAACACGTGCAAATGATAAAATTGTTTCACCAAAATGAGTGTTCTGTTCGGGCAACATACCTTCTTGACGGTCGCCATAATCATCCTACCGAGAGGATGATTATGACGACAATGTGGTGGATCAATTTGAGTCCACAAGTTCAGTAAACGATCGACCAGCACTCGTGCGTCGACGAAACGTAAGATCTCTCGAAAACGTCGCCGCTGTCTTTGAGAGTGTGTAGGAAAATCTGAGGCAGTTGATTTCACGTTGCTCACAAGAACTCGGCCTTTCGCAGACCACAACTTGGCGAATTTTGCGTCGTGACTCGGGCCTGTAACCGTACACAATTCAACTAACCCAGAAACTGAAGGTAAATAACCAGAGACAACGACATGTGTTCGCTGAATGGGCTCTGGAGCAGTTGGTAACTGACCTTATTTTCATCGAGGCTCATTTCTGGATGAATCTGTACGTGAACAAACGAAATTGTCGAATTTGGGACAAAATCAATCCACACGAGATCCAAGAGCGTCCAATGCATCCCGGAAAAGTCACTATTTGGTGTTGAATTTGGATTGGCGGGGTCATCGGTCCATATTTTGTTGAGAACGACATTGGCTAGGCCATCACAGTCAACGGCGAACACTATATAGGCCGATGATTTCCAACTTCTTTTGCCCTGAATTCGATGATCTGGGCACCAACGACATGTGGTTCCAACAGGACGGCGCTATGTGCCATACAGCTCATGCTAAAATCTCATGCATGAGCGATTTGAGCGCATGGTCATCTCCACCGAGATTTTGCGATCCTGTTGAACTTTTTCTTGTGGGGTTTTCACACGTCACAAGTGTATGCGAGCAAGCCAAAACAACAACGGTCCTTGAAGCCAACATAACCTATGCAATCGGTCAGATTCAGCTTGATTTATGCGCCAGAGTTATGAAAAATCGGACGTTTCGGATGTGCTCCACCCAGAGCTTATTCATACAACATATAATGGCATCAACAAGTCTTTCAATCGAAAAAAAAATCGCTGATATCTCACATACACTATCATTTAAATGTAAAGATAGAAAGTGTCCAATGAAAAACACTGTATATTCGTACATTTCAAAGATAGATTTTTGAGATATCGAAAATGTCAATTGGCGCTTATTGAACTGAAAATATCAGAATGAATTTCATAATGATCTAAAAAGAATGTTTCGTATTAACATGCTAATGTAATTTTGGTCCATTTTGATGAAACGAAACCCCATATGACTTTATTGAGAAGACTTCTCCCTTCACTTCACCAGAACAAAAATTCTGTCACTCGACGCGAGTTTTGCTAACCAAGTCAGCGTCATCTGGAGAGACTGCAACTTCTTCTGTTAATATTTTTACCTAATGAGAGTCATTAAATTATTTCCTAGTATTTTGCTGATGCCCTGTTGTTATTAAGTACCTGACATACCTAATCTTTACTTTTTTTTTACATGGAATTATATACTATAGTACAATTCCATAATAGTAGGCACTAAATTTTCAGAAATATTATTGCATTGAAACGAAAAAATTGTTGTCAAGGTTGTGATTCTATATATTTTATCATAATTTTTTCTCACCTGTTTAGTATAATTTCCGAACGCCTACAAGAGACAGATCAAGGCAAAAACGTCGGTCATTTCTGAGAATTTAGTGCCTACTATTTTGGAATTATAGTATAGTGCAAACAATGAGCTATTAGAAATTTAACATTCATCACCGTTCATAGATCTCTTTCCACATTTTTTGCAGGCATCTGAAAATTTGTTATCATGTAATGGTCTCAACAGATTTCAAGCATTTCTTGTTTATTCTGTGGCCATTCTTTGTGACATGTTGAGCAACACTGGACTTTCTGGTCTATAAAATCGTATGTGTGAAATATATTCCTTGTTACGAGCTATCATAGTCCGCTTAGTTTGACCAACATATTTTGTATCGCAACCGCCAAAGGTTATATCGTGAATCCCAGACTTTTTCTTTTTTGCCTTCTTGTTACTCAGGTTGTCTCACACTTGTTCAAGTATACGAACAGTTTTTAAAGCACATTAATATTCAATTTTTAAAAAAATTCAACTAATCCGTTGGTGTATTTTGGTTCGTATGGAAAAACTATAAATTTTGAGCCTCAATCTTTTTGAAAAGTAGAAGATTTACGGAGGCATTTCCTAAATTTTCAGTTCCAAATACAGTATGTTTGTAGGGTACCAATTTCTTTCAGCTATCTATCTGATACAATTTTTCTCGATATCATATCTTTCTCTGCTCGAAGGAAACGTAATCAGTCCAGGAATATATGATTATATATCCTAAACGTCTCATCTTTTGGACTAACCTATTTTTAATGAATTTGAAGTAATATTACTTTTAATCACACGTTTTTTTTTAATTTTTAAATGAAAGTTCTTGTCACATATCACAATTATACTTCTATTCTCCATATGTGCATTTTCATAATGAAATATTATCTCATGCCTCATTATTTATACATCTACATCAATGTCCTGCTTATACTGGATCTTTAGTCCCAACAAAAGTTTTATAACTACTTTTGAAAATATGATAGTATAAATATATTTTCACACTTTATTTGGTGCAACTTCATCTAAAATATCCGTAAGCTTCTATATTTACATTTTTCATTATTATGTGCCAGTCTATTATTTGACGTTAATCAATTGTTTTTATGCGATAGTAAGAAATCACTTCTGGTTTCTCATTTCTCTGAATTCGAAAAGTTTACACTTCGTACCTCCAGTATGCCATATACACTTCGAATTTTGAACTATCAAAAATTTTGAGTTGTTCCTGTTTGAGATGTCTTTACACTGGTGAATGTGCTTTTGTTCAAGAAATTGTGGTAGTCCTGGGTGGGGTAACTTTAACGTTGCTGCGAGATGGTGTCATTAGTCAATATTTCTGTCGATTTCATCAATTGATCTTTGATGAATGATGTTGCCGAAACTATTATTCATCTCTAAAAACAAATAATTGAGGTTATCGCAAAAACTACGTGAGTAGACATCGGTTGATTTATTATGATTGTGTCAAACTTGTGAAATTTCCTTCGACGGTAATAGATTCATTCTGTTGTTTGCTATTTGGCTAGTTTATCAACTGGGTGAACTGAGCCAATTGGTTTCTTGTGTCGGTGTTCCAAAAGAAAAAGAAACCAACAATAGACTAAATGAAAAATGTGCGTTTCAATATCAACGAGAGTGTGCAATTTTAGTTTGAGAATCAAAATGGAAGAATAAAAGGTACTTATAATTTTTCAACAAATGAATGATGTTATCTGGTTCGTTTTGTTCTCACTAATCTTATTACAGATGGAGTTACTTCCACCAAAAGTTATTCCCTGTTCGACGTACACCTCATATTAATAGAAAAAATCGACAGATGAACGATGATATCAATTGAAAAATCTTTTGATTTTAGTCCAATAGGTTAACAGAGTGACAAAGGTGTTTACTCACCGTATTATGGATATTTCCATCTCAATATCCAAATGAAATTTGTTCACAACGCATACATATGAATTTGATGATACACAGTTCTAGATTCTCATAGATTTGGGAAACTTTCATGCATTTGCTTGCATATACAATCTAAAATAATATTTTATGTCAGTGTGATCACAATCCACATCTACCTTTCAATTCGCATCATCACTTTGTATCTAGCGTTCTTTTAAAAAAGCGGCCCATGAATGAAATCCAGTAAGACATATTGGTCGACAGATTTGCATGATAGTTCTACACGACTGAGTCGCTACACCAGTGTATAGGCATATTATTGCTGTAGAACGATGACAGTTGAACTGTCACTTTGCATTGTCATCACATTCACTTATTGGAATGGCATTTTTTATTTACACCAAAAATATATCCAGGTACATCTTATTTTTCTTTATCTTCGGAATATTTTCAATTTCCTGAAGTATAAGTAAGCATGGGCATCTTCTTTCATAGAGACGCCATCTATGGAATGAACAAAAACTCAGAGCTTGGTTCCAAAGAAGATTTCAAGGTGGTCTGTTAACATTGATCACCTGTAAGCAATAACTTTTTGTCTTTCTCTGCAGATTTCACTCCAGGAAGAATAGATAAAACCAGAGCCCACAAAATTACCATTCATAACCCAACAGTAGAGAGCACTGTTTCGACCCTTTTTGGGTCCCATTAGTATTGCTGAGATGAACCAAGAATTCAGGCGTCCTTCTACGGGACAAACAAAAAACTGTTTCGTGGCGAAGGGTGTTGGAAAAAGCGGAAATATGTTTTTTTTTCGGTAGAGGGATCTCTGATTTTTCTTGGACGATTATGGATTGGGAAATGAACTTGTATAGAGTAGACAAATAATTCTTCCTCTCGTAAACTGCTTGAATGACACTCTCATTTCAATTGCAAGTTGAAATCTGTAATATGGAATTTTTAGAACTGATCTTTCTGCTTTCCTTACGCCACTGTTCTAGGCAAATCCCTTTCCTCGATGTATACAGCCCGTGCAAGGGAGATATCCCTTTTGTTTTATATCCCCGTATAGATAACCGACAGACATAAATCTCCGGGCCATACGCTGGCATTAATGTCATAAAGATTTTGTTAAGGTGGGCTCTGGAACGTGTTTCGATTCCTAGTAAGAGAGGCTCAGGTGTGCCTAGGGAATTCCTCGGAGAAATCACGACTATGCGGGATAGGGTTCTGCGGCATTGTATTCCGCTTGATTATTAATTTTTTCATAAAACATGATGATCCGAGTTTGGGCTTGTTAATATTCGAGTACCCGAAAGGGCTGTGCTGGATATTTCAGGGACCTGCGATAAAGGTTTTATGTAATGCTGTTCATTCATGTGGGGAGAAATTAGGTAACTTTGACTTCAGAACACGAGTCAAACTTTTCGAGACTTGCAAAATAGAACTGAAATCTCTGACGTGAGATGGATGTATTGAAAACACTTTGCTTATACTAGAACAAAAAAATTGTCTTTCGACGCAGGTTTCACTAAACAAGTTAGCATCATCAGGATATGAATAAAATATACATGAATGCATGGAGTCATCAACAGAAGCCAGCCGCACTTTGGGGTTTCAGTCAGGTCATCTCGGGTTGAAGATATCACTAAAGTCACCACGAGGCAGCTTTGGCTACCGGATGTTATGCAGGTGTATTAGTGTTGTTTCTACAAACAAGTGTTGCCTAACCTTGCACTTGGCTATACCGTACTGATGACAACATTATTCATGCCCGTATAATTGGGTAAGACATAAAGTTATAATAGCTAGATTCCTCACTAAGGCACAATGATTACTTGAAAATTTCTTAATAAAAACATGAAATAGTGTTGATAATTGTAAAATACCATTTGCTTGCGATCAGAAAGAGAGATACAAGAAACACGACACAAGAAACACAAGCACTACAGGAAAATCCTCAAGGCGCTCTCAGAGCGGTGACTCTGCGAAAGTAGCGATTCACATTAGATTTAAATCGCCGGAGATTGAATCCATTTGGAAAAACGTTTATTCAGAAAG
This sequence comes from Leptinotarsa defecta, assembly GCA_015342085.1. Classification (NCBI taxonomy): domain Eukaryota; kingdom Metazoa; phylum Arthropoda; class Insecta; order Coleoptera; family Chrysomelidae; genus Leptinotarsa; species Leptinotarsa defecta. The sequence goes on along the minus strand of WOGO01004373.1, from coordinate 3,912 downwards.
TTTATTCCACATAAACGCAGTTCTCCAGATGAACGAGTTCCCAAACAGTGAATTTCGAGGTGTACTGAGTTGAATCTCAAAACGATGATCAGCCACAGTCCGTCGCGTATTTCTGATATGTACCGCTATTGGTGGAATCAAATGTGCCAAGTCACTTGAACACTTCCCGTGGAAGTATCTATAGAAGAGAGACAAATCTCCAACCTTTCTTCGATGTTCCAGGCTATCAATTTCAAGGTATGTTTGGGGGCAGAGCGCCATACATGAGAACAATACTCTAAAGAAGCTCTGATCTGAGCTTTATAAAACATCAAAAGTTGCTGAGGTGTGTACAGTTTTCTAGTTCGGAACAGTGTTTCAAGCTTTTGAGAAGCAGCCTTTGCAATTCCAGCGATATGATTGTGCCAAGACATATTGGTGTCCATTTTAACCCTCTTATTGAAGCAGAAAGCGGAATTGTCTGACCTGACATTATTATATCCGGTTCGGATACATTCACCTTCTTGGAGAAAACCATTGTCTGGGTTTTTGTGGCATTGAATTGAAACTGGATACTTTCACTCCAATTCGAAATCACTTCTAGATCCTTATTAATATATACAACCTCATGCTGCCGGTGAAGATGTGCGTCCGTAGCCGATGTCCTGGAATCCAAATGGAATGACGAGACAAGTGTGCTGTCGTCAGGAAAGCAATGGTTTTTTTGGTCCAATAAGTCGTTGATAAACAATAAAAAAAAGTTGAAGATAAAATGGATCCTGGGGAACACCAGCGTTGATGGTGAAAGTATTCGAGAGATATCCATCGACGGCCACTTACAGGAAACGTTCTTTGAGAAAGCTAAAGAGCCATACACAAAAATGATCCGACAATCCATAGCATCGAAGTTTGGCCAGCAAACCCTAAAGCCACACACGGTCAAAGGCCTTAGAAATATCAAGCGCAACAGCTCTTGATTCTTAATGTTCCTCGATTGCGTTATTCCGAATATGGGTGACATATGATAGAAAGTCGCCTGTCGATTTTTGTTTCCGAAAGCCATATTGATTATCGCTCAAGATGTTGAAGCCTCTAAATATTTGAGAATATGGTGGTTTACAACATTCTCCATTATTTTTGATATCACTGATAGCAAAGATAGAAATACTTGATAGAAATACTTGAGATTGTGTTGACCAACAGCTGCTTTTATGATTTACATCATCAATGATAGTAGAGCAAGTGAGGTCACTGATTTTATTGTCCAATATAGTTGTTTTCGAGGGCGATACTATGATTATAGCGGACATATAATTTTTGGATACTATTTTTATAGTACAAGCCTCAAAATAGGCTTTCATTGGAGCCAAATTTCTTTCCAGCGAGCATTTTCTTGAGGTCTGAGAACATAAAAAAGTGGCTGGAGACTACGGTGGAAGCCGAAGCAATTCGAAGCCTAATTCCTGCAATTTGGTCATCGTTTTCACAGATTTGTGACACAGTGTATTGTCTTGATGAAACAGCACTTTCTTTTTTTTCAAATGGATTTCTTCTATCAAACGGTCCAATAACGCTATGTAATGGATTTTTTTACGAGATAGTTGATAAATATCATACAATACACATCCCAAACTACTGATACCATAACCATTCCAGTCGACTATTACATCATTGCATGCTTTGGAGTCGGTTCACTACGTGCAGTCCACTCGGATGACGATAGTTTTGATTCTAGTGTGATTGTCACATATCCACGCATAAATTTGGGTTTTGTATGGTGGAATAACTTCAAACACTGCTCAGAATAATCAATTCATTGTTGTTTTTGTTAGATTGTCAGCTCACAAGGTACCCTGTTTGAACAGAGATTTCGCACATTTAAATATTCATGCACAATATGTCCAACACGTTCTTCAGATATCTTCAAAGCCTCTGCTGTCTCGATCAACTCCACTTTGCGGTAATCCAAAATTGTTTTTTGGGTTTTTTTGGTGTTTTCATCGGTACCAATATCTTTGACGTTTAAACTCAGCAAACCACTTCTCAACGGTTGATTGTCCTGGTACAAAATCCGAATAATGTTTATCAAGCCAAGCCTTCAACAGTTTTTCTTTGCCATAAAACAATGCTTTACCAACACACAGTTTTTAAATGGCTCTACTCAAAATGTTCTATCCCATACACTAATAGTTCGACAAGTGCGACAACTAGTAGCGCCATCTGTGTGTTAGCCTACGAACTTTTCAGCTATCCTCAAGATCGCGTTTTTTGTGATTTTCTACATTTGAATGTATTAATAATAATAATAACAATAATGTTTATTTTCGATAAAACACAAATTACAACACGTTTATAAATTGAAACAATTTTTGAAAACAAACATACTTAGCACTGAAGCAAAAATGCTTGTGCGTGATACATGAAAGTATAAGAAAATATATATATATAAATACAGAGAAGGAAATTTGTAACATAATCTAGGTGGGAAGTTCATATCGAATAAAGGGTCAGAATAACGTAAATGCGTCATTTCACATTTCGCAATATTCAGAACATTATGGCATGTGATGTAATGTTCGGCAATAGTTAGGAATTTTGTGGTATATTCCAGCAGAACACTCTCGAATGTTGTAGAAAGTTCTGGAAAGTTGCGAAGCCTTTTTCTATGGGTGAACGATATATGAAACCAAATGCGTCTTGGGTTCGAACGTCAGTTTCTTCTCAGTGAAGTGCTACAAAATTTTGTATCAATTCCCTGATGATAGCCGGGCATTTCTATTCAATACTATCCTATTTATACTCGTTTATGGACCAGTTTTCAATACCATGAACAAAAATGAATCTTCACATTTTCCTTAAAAAATGTCGTTTTGTTCATGAAACTCATCTACTAAAAACTATTTCCCCCGACGAATCAACCATTCAACCTGCACACAAGTAATTCGTTTCGACAATTGAAAAAGGGAAACGGCAACTACTTTTAAACCCGAGGAGATGCCATGAATAACGTTACAGAAAAATATTTCAACGCTGAGCCGTTTTTTGCTCCGATGATCCACAAAGGAGACACGAATTCGTGTTGGTATTGTGTCTGGATACGTTCTGTGAAGTTGCTCTATTGTGTCGGCTGCGTTGCATCTCGAAATGTGTCACTGAAAAACAGATACATTTCTTGTACGTTTCCATATTAACACTTTTGTGTCGGTACGAGCCGAATATGAAACGTGTATGGAATGCGACACAAACTTATATGATATTGTCAGTTGAAATGTTTGAATAGTAACTCATTAACCATTAACCATTAACATTAAAACAAGAATCTGATTTTAATTTAATTGGACTTGTAGAGAGATAATTAAAAAAAAAGATTGGAAAGGCGACAATATCAGGTACTGTAGTTTTTCAGAAAATCATGACGATGCTTCACTGTCATTGATGCCATTCAGAATCTTTGGAAAATGCAATTAACAAACACGAAGAGTGTCAAAATCTCAAAAGTATCTTATCGGGCTATCAACATCCTAATGTGTGAAGGCCTGTAAAATAATAACAATAATAATTATGATAACAATCGAATCTCAAATCTCAAGATCATACCGGCAGAAGGCTGTCATTCTTGGCTCATGGCTCATTCTTAGCTAAGGGCACATGATTCTCATACCTATTGATCGCTCAGTTGTCATTGGTTAATAATGCTGTTTCGCCTTTCCGATAGTGTCGGGGCTTAGGGGACAGGGCGCCGCCAGCTTCTCCTTCATTGAAAACAAAATAATAATGATAATTAGCCTGACAAATGCAGAAGGCTGAAAGTTTTGGTATACTGCATCTGCTTATGGCATATGATTCTCGTAACTAATGAGCACTTACCTTAACTCAATGACAGAATACACATAAACAACACACCAAGTTTTCATGTGATCATCGAAATATATA
>WOGO01004372.1:0-13334 GCA_015342085.1 Leptinotarsa defecta | reverse complement strand
TATTTTGAGTTTTGAAAATGGTGTAATAGCCGAAACCGGTCAACAATAAAGAAATATAGTGGAAAATAGACAAAAGTGTGTTTTTGTAGTGTATCCTCATTTTTTTAACACGTTATTTTACTGTGTCCTCTGACAGAAGTATTAAACTGAGTTTTATAGTGTTTTCAGAGATATACTGAATCGACGATTCATTCCTGAATGATAAAAACAGGTTGTAGTAGCTCGACAAGGATTAAAGTTGATTAATATAAACACCTGCATTTTCTTTGCTGGTAAAAAATATAATGCCATTTTGTTTGCAAATGATCTGACAATAATTCACTTTAACCCTGTTTTCATCTTTCAGGATCATTTTATCAATTTGCTATTTTTATGAAGAAAACACTTTACGCTCTTGTTTTTCAAAATTAATGCTATGACTCGTTCCTTCAGTTTTTGTCAGTTTTGGCACCATTCATTGTGAGAAGACTTTCGATAAAAAATACTTCTTCAATTGGTTCTTCAACTATGAAAGTTTCAGGTGATGAGACTATGTAGAATATATTTTTTTTCAAAGAAAACAAGAAACAAATCAAAATTTCTTTGGAATATATCATGAAAAATAGTTCAATGTTCAAGAGAAAGTACACGGTTACTATTCTTGAAAAAATTCCGCCCAAATGATAATTTACCTAATTTTATTTTACCAACAATTAGGTTAGGCTCCTAACTGAAAGATGTCAATATCTCATTATCTCTATAATATCATAAAGTTACTTATACGAACCGAGGAAAATAATACTGATGACAGTTTATAAGTATTTCTATTCAAATGGCATTTATTGTGATTCACAATTTCAAGTTTCATGATTATAGCTTTCGTGATAGGTACTTAATCTATCTAGTTTTCACTTTTTATATTACTTTATGTGTGGCAAAATAATAGTAAGTTTTCATTTCACATGTTGAATATTGATACCACTCAATAATCAAGGCAACAATAGCTGAATAACCCAATATAATATGTTAGCAAATACATAAATAACTTTCCACATTTTAACAGCCCATCACTTGAAACACTAAAATGTTGTTTAACACTTGAAGTACCCAATTATTTTCCTGTTTTCGAATAATAATTACTTTAATAATTCCAAGTTGTTGGTTCAAGGAATGGTAAGTTATATAAATACATTTTACCGCTTTATTTCGTAATGTTTTCGAAGGTTTCAAAGTGTATTTTAAGGCAGTGCCCCAAACAGAAATCAAATATTAGAGTTTTTAATGGTAATATTCTCTCCCTCAGATTTTGAATATGTGTGGTCCACGACAAAGTTTGATCTGTCATAATTACACACCAAAATAATCCAAATTTTTGTATGGGAGGCTGAACTAGCATCCACCAATTAAATTTTTCTTTATTTGCGGCAAAGTAATACAAAGTTTTTATTTCACATGTACAATGTTTTGATACCAGTCAATAAGTCTATAGATAATGCTACTCACTGGTTAAACAATATTATTCAACTAACGACACTGAAATGTAGAAGAAAATAATTTCACACATAAGTCACTCAAGAGAAGGTTGAAAACTTTAAATATTTATGGAAATAGAAAGTTACTCCTTCTGTCAAGCCAAATTAGACAAGCACCTTGAGTAAGGCTGATTGTGAATACTATTCAGAGAAGTGGTTTACACTTAAATAGAATAACCGAGTTGAATTTGAAATAAAAGTTTATACATTGATAAGCCTTTTGATCTCTAAATATTTTAGTATCTGGGAGGGTGAATCACTATTTCTCAAGGTTCAGTTCTTGGACCCGTTTCCTTCTCAATATAGAATCATCATTAGATACATTTATTCGCTGATGATCACTCAGCCTATTTTAACTTTCATCTAAAATATGTACAAGATACCACTGCTCAGATCTTTTTTTGGAAAAAAGTTTTTTGGCTTGCCACTTTTTCATCATTATACAAAAAATGTGAGTAACTTCCAAAGAAAAGGATAAAGAGGTGATTCTGTTAACTGTTCAGTGAAAATCTCACGATTCAGTGTTAAATTTTCATCAAGGATTGGCCGATTTCATCATATATCTTTATCAAGTAATTCAATGAATATCAATATCCATCTGCCGTAACCTAACCTCCCATTCGTGTCTCAATGTGAGTTTAAAATCACTCACTTGCCTGGCATAGGAGTATGAGTTTTAGAAAATCCCTGTGACTTGCAGCATGCTGAAAATATTGCGCTGATTTTCTTCAGTGCAGTAGAAATCTGAAATAATTAAATGACCCAAATCATAAATTCACTCACCATAACATTCTTCAATAAGCACAGCATAAGGATTTGTACCGTTTTGTGCTTTGGCATCCTGTTCCCCCAATCGCAAAATATTTTCCAAGCCATTGAGTGCCACATGAACAATCTTGGCATCCATAACAGTGAGTAAATCGCATAACGGCCCAATGCAATTTTGGCTCACTAGATAGCGGATTTGATCAGGCGTACCGCCACTTGTCGCATTCGTAATTGCCCAGGCTGCTTCTTTACGAGTCTTGAACTCAGCCTTGCTTAGAATTTCGATAAGAACCGGGAAGATATTTGCTTCGATCACAGCCTGAAGAATAATTTTCAAACAATGTGATATCATATCATTAAATAAATTGTTTATACCAACCTGTATTTGTTGACGGTTTCCGGCAGTGATATTACTGATGGTCCAACAAGCTTCTTTCCTAACTGATTCCTTTTGAGACGACAGTAAATGATGGAGACATGGTAGAGCAGAACAGTTCAGTACGACCTGGGTTTGAACATCATCGCCAGTAACAATATTACCAACTGCCCTTAGAGCGGCGGAAACAACATTGGGAGGTTGTGCCATCAAGAGCTCCACTAATCTTCTACATACGCCAGCATCTACTACGGCCTGATATAAAAAAAACTTCATTTCAAACTTGATACAACAAAATTAATCACAAAGACATTTGAGAATGGTAACTCCTCGTTGTTTTCAATTCCATATGTAAACTTTATATCGAAAAATCTGTTAAGAGTCGAAACAAACTGCTGTATCTTAGATTTCTTCTTTCAACTAGGAATCGGTTCAGAACAATTACAGGGCTACTCACTGGACACTGTCATTTGAGAGGACACCTCATTAAAATAGGGTTGTACAATGAAGACATTAGCTGCAGGGAATGCAAAAAACGGACAGACAGCTCAGCTTGTCATATTTAATGAAAATGTGAGGCACTCGATCACAGGAGACGACCCAAACTATGTCCAGAAGTATATGACGTACATCCAGCAAGGGACTTCTACCTACAAAAACTAGTACAGAATGAGATTGTAAGAATCACTGTCATGAAAAAAAAAAGGTCCGAGACCTGACGGAATAGCTCCTTTATTATTAAAGAAATGTAGATCTACCTATTTACTGCATCACTGAATTTAGAACAATTTCTACAATCTTGGAAATCTAGTTTTATCACCCCAATATTCAAATCAGGGGATAAGGCGAATATACAAAATTATAGACCAATCACAATTCTAACTGCAATCTCAAAATTATTAGAGAGTTTGATCTGTGATCAAATAAAAAATCCACTGAACCAAGTTATTATACAAGTGCAGCACGGTTTTTGCCTGGATAAATTAACAACTACAAATTTGTTAACGTTAACCCAATTTGTGTTGAATGCCTTGGAACAAAAGTATCAAGTGGATGCAATGTACACAGACTTTTCGAAGGCATTCGACACAGTTAATCATGCAGTATTGCTTAGGAAATTTGAAGCGATAGATTTATTGAACTGGTTTGCAAGCTATCTTCAAGATAAAAATCAAAATGTAAAAGTCAAGAGTTCCATTTCTGAGAAGATTTATGTCACATCAGGAGTACCACAAGGAAGCCACCTATGCCCCTTCTTGTTAAATACCTTCATCACTGATATTGAAGAAATAATCGAACATTCAAAATTTCTGCTGTTTGCAGAAGATCTTAAAGTATTTAGCACTGTCATCAACAAGCAATAATGTGGGAATGTTTAAAGGCACCTCACCTCAATCGTGAGGTGAAGTTTGCCATCACTTCTAAAAAACAATACATAGATGTGTATATGCACTCAGTTATAGTCCTTGGGTTTAATCTTAGTTTTTATTTTTTTTGGTATAATTTTTCAGGTTTAATTTTAATATTGATCTTAAATATAAGTAAAGTAAAAACATGTTTGTATATTGGGTGCTGCCCCTTAGATAAGTAGATGAATAAATAAATAAAAATGATGGAAAAAATGCAATAAGCCCACAAGGCTGCGTATTTCCTGAAAACTTGGGAGAAATGGACAAGTCAGACAACTTCCAAGTAGTAGAAAAAAGTCTACTCTTGCCCAGCTCAAATTTGCTTGTGACAGATTAGTTATGAAAGAGGACATATTTTCCAAAATCTTTGTATATGTTATTTCAAAAAGGTCTATATCAATTGATTAAATTACATAATGAAAATATTGAACTTTTCTAGAGCAAAATCAAAAATGAAAACTATCAAAGAGAGATACATACGTATAAGAAAATGAATATTTCGAAACATTAATCTCTTCCAACTACCTACACATTAGGCTCTGGTAAACGTCTGTCGCAAAACAACTACTTCCCCGGCTAATACCACGTTGGATATTGAATAATATTCGACAGACATCAAATCAAAATATGCTTTATTACCCAAGATTTGAACAGCTAGTTGGCAAAGAAGAGTAAAGTAAAACAAGCTATTGAATAATGCTTAGAAACAAGAGCAGTGAATATGGACAGAACAATATTAAGTCCGGCTGAACAGATACAAATTTAAGTACATGAATATATGAATATAGAATAAATGTAAATATACAATACATTTTGTGTTGATTTTAATAACTTGTGTACATAAAGATACTACTACGTGCCCCAATTACTCGATAGAGCCTTGGTAGAATTAAACCAAAATATAATAGGTCCTCAACCACCCCCAGTAAAAAATATTTCATTTTCATATTTTTAGTACATGTGTTGAAGAATGTGTTATGTAAAAAATTTAAAAATATTTTCCTGAAGAATATTTGTATTACCTGAATTTTTTCATTAGGTCCATCGGACAAATAGCTGAGAGACCAACAAGTGTCTGACAAAACATCAGGATCAGTGTGGAACAAAAGTCTGGCAAGTATCGGCAGACATGGAGCAACCTTCGTAAAATCGGGTGGTGGGTTTTTACCCCTGCACAAATTTGAAAGAGCCCATACAGCATTTCTTGTCATTGTCAAACGAGTAGATTTACTAAGTAATCTGTAAAGATAATCAACATTAAAAAACAAGTAGATTAAAATGAGTTGCCATCCCCATTTGAAAAACAACAAAATCAAAATTGAACCAAGTAATGGTTCAACTTTCCAACGGCAAATATGCTGAAAAATTTTCATTGCTTACTGTAAGAGAGGGACCAATATCCCAGAATCTAAAACATGGTCTCGACATTCTGGAGAATCACCAGCTATATTTCCGAGTGCCCAAACAGCTTGTTCCTGAAAAATAAACAAGTTTCAAAGAATTTACAAACTGGATTTTTTTAGATGAATTACCTGAACATCTTCATAAGTGCTACCTAAAAGTGCCACAAATATGGGTACAGCACCTGCATCAATAACCATCCTAGTTTGTTGAGAAGTACCGGACGCTATGTTTGTGAGGGCCCATGCAGCTTCAAACTATAAAATACATAGACGGTTGTAAATCAAATCAAATCAAAATATGCTTTATTACCCAAGATCTGAACATCTTATTGGCAAAGTCTAGTAATGCACACAATTTTCATGCCAACGGAATTAATTGACTTGTGTCAAGTTGGCAAAAGTATGATGATTCAAATGACTCTTATTTTGATTAAATTGAGATATTACCGTATAAAGTAGACTCCATCAATCACTGCTTCGATTGAGATGAAAAATTTAAAAAAATGCGGTGACGTGATTCATATTTATTATCTGTGAAATTTAAATTTTTTCACGAAAAAAATTCCAATGTGGGGTTAAATCTCAAAATATTGAATGAAACTATTTGAAAAATTTTTCCTAAATACAATTTTCACTCCAAATAACAAGTTTCACTAGCATAAGATAATTTTGATCATCTCTCTTTTTTTGTAAATTGGCCCAGTATTGCAAAATAAGACTCAGCACAATATACATAAAATTTCTTTGTTTTTCCAATGCTTTATTCCATACACTGGATAGAGTAACATTTTCTAATATAAAAATCATAATATGTATAAAAATTAAACACATTCACAATTTCACTATTTTAATCAATGACAACTATTCCCGCTTTATTCACTTGAACTGTTTCCGCAATATTCAAATGTATTTCTTTTAGGCATAAACTACCTTTTCAAAAATTTATATTTTATGATGTTACCTTTAACAAATAAATTTCACATCACCTATTTTCATACCCCTATTTCGATTTCATAGAAAAACACACTTTCAATATAGTGCCAAAAAACGTGTTTGGAATGAAGCATTATCAAAACTAAGAAATTTTAAGTAGATTGCGCTGACTCTCATTTCGCAGAAGTCGTACAATTCACAAAAAAAAACACAAAATATGGATTTAAACTTATACAAAGAAAAACTTTTTCTAATAAATTTTTTTATATTCTGAAAAATCACCTCATTATTGGATTTTTTTTTGTAAAAAAATTTAAGTTTGCCAGATAATGTAAATCATGTGATCGTGGACTTTACTGGTCACACTGTATACGCTATGTATAATCAATGAAGAATAAACATTATGATTATATGTGTATAATATATTTGTATTTAATTCGCCTCAATTATCCAGAGAGATCGGAAATGGACGGAAGACTACATCTATATGATGTAATAATCTTCAGACAATGAAATATATATGATTATATTTGCTTGCGCAGTTTCTGAGAGATACATCATGTAACTCGATTATTAGGCCTGACCAACCATATTTCTGATAGAGATATGTATACTGACAAGTGTTCTTGAATCTGAGGAATATGACATCATTGAAAACGTAAGAAATTGATATGAAGTTATTTGAATATCAAAAATTTCTCGTTTTACAATTCCTGTGGATTTTGTTGGAGTTTTCAAGATAGTATTGCTAGAAATACTAAAATTTTTATAAGCTCAATTTTATAGAAATAATATCCATAATGATGATGAACATTTTCACAAACATTTTTTATTTCTAGACGCGTTTCGATATGGAGGAAGCTATGGTGTTATCGAATATAGTTTCCTCCTTATGAAGGGAGCTACGGTAGTGGCCTCGACTAATGAGATGATTCACAAATATTTCCACATTCATGTTCCCACTACAAACCCCACCCTCCTCTCGACTAGGAACATAAATACCAGGCCAGAGCCTTTGGACCCACCCTCGAACTGGGGAGTAGGCAGATTGAGACCTTATATCTATAAACTGTTCGGATACGTACGTGAACACAAAAAAAACATTTAACCAAATGAAGTGAAATGTTTGACTGCAATACGATTCACAGTAATTTCTTTCAAATGAAACAGTTTACCTTCAATTTCTTCAAAAAATCCATAGGATAAAATAGAGTCAAATCTCAACACTTTTTCAAATTATGTGTCGTCCAAATCATTACATTTTCGAATCAAAGTTCTGAAAATGCTGCTGGATCACATTTTTTACATTCTTCAAGAATTCAGAGACTTCTTTCAAAACAAAAAATAACAACCAATAATCTAAATGCTGTTAGTAAATAAATATGAATGTGTTGTCAATATATCAAAGTCATGAATGAATTTTTCAAAATGTATATTTCAACAGAAAATTTTGTATCTTTTCATATTATTTCTCTTACGCCTAGCCTAATCTGCATAACTATGAAGCAAATTAGATGAATAAAGCTGATGATATACAGGCGGCAATTTAGATTGTTTGTTTGACTTGCCATGTGTACATTCTATGCTATATTGGAGACTATTTACCTCAATGCATGAAAATGAAATAGTTGAAGGCTATGCAGCCTTTGCAGATTTTTACAGCTATTATTGTAGATATTTCAAACAAATATTTGATTTTTTCTAATACCTGAAAAAAACTATCAAGACTTTTTAATCAGTTATGAAAATTACAATGGAGAGAAACAAAACTAGTACTATTGTTAGAGAAAAATGTGTGAATAGTTCAGTGATGAATAATTTCAAAGCCTATGAATGAATATATAAAACTTTACCAACCAAATTACTTTCATTCCTTCAATATAGTTACTATTTAGGTAAACATTTTCATTTTTATTTTGTAACATAAAAGTTTGACGAAACAAGATATTTATGAAATAAATTGATAATAATATATCAAAAGGTATTGGTTCCCAACACGAAACTGAACAAATATTTGATTACCTGTAGGGTACAGTTGACAGTGTTTTGTAAAAACTCCACAAAGCGTGGCACAATTCCTGTCTGTATCACTTCATCTATAGGTGGATTAGGTTCTCGACTAAGTAATTTTCTAAATTTCTGTGTTGCTGCCAACTGTAGTTCAGGATTGCTGCTGTACAAATCTTGAACCATGTCCTGTGTTACCCCTGGAGTCACAGGAGATGAAATATCTCCTTCCAACTGAAAATAATGCTACTTATCACACACACTTTTGTAAAAACTCAGGTTACATACTTGTAGCGGATCATCTTCGGGTAGTAACTGGTTAACATTAACATTACGTCGTTTGTTTAGCTGCTGATCGCGTTTTGCCTTTCGCAGCTGTACACCTTCCTCTTCTCTTCGTCTTCGTAGTTCCACACTATCTAAAGCAGTATTCTTATATCGGTGCTTGTGTCCTGAACCAGACATCTAAAATTCACAAAACAAATTACATATGGCGAGTATAATGTATATTTCAATTTCAAAATTGCAAGGGTAGAAGAATGACTAATGTCAATGAACAATAGTGGAAAATAAAAAACATAGAAAAATTCTACAGATATGAGAAACTAATGTATAAAAATTAAATAACATAAATGGTTAGTACTCACGTTAATCGAATTATTCTATTAGATTATTTATTAGATACAATTTATAGCACCATTTACCTTGCATTCAAGGAAAATTTTTAGGAAGAATTAATTGTAGACTGCTGACAACTGACACAGCACTTTTATGACAACATTGAAAACCAAAATTTCCTATGATTTGTCATAAGGTGTGTTCAATTGTAAAACTCTGGTCGAGCCTTAGTTTTTATTTATGATCGAATAAGTGTTTTTCTTCAATAGAACTGTTTTTACATTTTTTTACAGCTAATTAAGAATGACTGATGTTGAGGAAGGCATTAGTATGTCAATGAGAAAGTGTCTTGAACTTTTCTTTGAAGTATATGATGACGAACAAAAGTCAAAGATTTCGAAAGGTTAATAAGTTTGCAAAAATATCTGAAAGTCAACTGATTTTCTCGAACATAATAAGCGACAACTGAAAAAACTCTCTGATCATATCGTTGATCTTGGATATAACCGATCACATGTTTTCGTCGCTCTCGTATAAACCGAATACAAAGCAGATGTAACGGAAACAAACGATCAGTATTATCTGAGTTCATGCAACATTAAACAAAGTTTTATAAATGTCTATTTATAAAATCATAATTCACACATTTTCGGACAGTTCAAAAATACTTGCAAACGCAATATTAGTAACACGATTCAATAACCGATGAATTTAATGAACGGAAAGATGTATCAATAGTTGATTTTGAAATTTCGCCCTTAGATGTAATCGTTAACATGCAGAACAGTAGCCTGATGAAATCCATCGAATAAAATTCGGTGAAAAAATGAACACGCGTTAACCTCCAGCCTAAAGTAATCAACTTGATTTAAATAAAAACCCCTGAGGTTGATGAACGCAGCTTCAATACTGACATATTACAGAAATCTACAAGGTTCAGTTTGACATTTCAACTTTCTCCGATAGATGTTGAACTTTCCAAGAGAAAAGATAAAAAATAACTTGAATGGCACTACAATTTAAATAACAAATCCCCAAGATAATCAATAAAACCATAAAGAAACGTCTGATGTAGTTTGTATTGATATAGAATCATATCATATAAAAAAAAACATTTAACCTTGAGTTCTTCAAATAAAGATGACTTCAGAGAATGATAAATACTCTATGGAGGTAAGAATTATATAAATGAAAGTGGAAAATACCTGCAGTATTAATATTTTACAGAAAAATATCAACAATGAATCGGTTCAAGTTGTGGTGCGCTGTAGACCACTCAGCGAAAAGGAAATCGAAGCAAAATGTACCAGTGTAGTGAAAATGTATTCCAGCAGGGGAGTAATTGAGGTGGAAAATCCAAAAGCACGCAGCGAAAATGAAAAGAAAAAAATATTTACTTACGACTCAGTTTATGATGAAAGGTAACTTCCTAACATCAATTTGGTTAGATTCTTCTCATGCTAACTTTCCTGTTCTAACCACTAGAGATGAATGTATACTATCCGTCAACACCTCCTTTTGCTAGTTTTCTGACTCGTCCATTTCTTTCAAGTCTCCAGGAAACACTGGATTTACTGTATGTATCCTCCCATTTTTTTGTGACACCCATTTCAACAATCTTGTTCGGTGCACTAATTTGTGGAGGTACTCCGTTGGATTTTCATTATATTCTACCGGACATAATTTGGGCTGACCAAGACTTGCTTGCCTTCTGTGACACGTCACCTGAGAGGGGTATCCCAACACCCCTCCTATTTTATAACACTACCATATGATCCGGTTTTTCAATAGTAGTAGCTTGTTCCATCTTTGGTCACAAAACCAATGAAGCTAAGTTATGTGTTTAACCAGTTTTGAGTATATTAAAAAAAAACCGTCTAGCAACAATACCCTTACTCTTTATTTTTTACCCTGTAGTTGGTATAATTCTGAGAGTTTTTGATTTTTTCAATCATTTTCTTTAGCTCAACTCAACAAAACTTATATGATGAAACTGTCAGGCCTTTGGTAGCATCTGTACTTGACGGTTACAACGGATGTGTATTTGCTTATGGACAGACAGGAACAGGGAAAACTCATACGATGGAAGGACTGGAAGAAGATCCAGGTATCATACCTAGGGCTTTTTCACAAATTTGGGCCCATATTGACAGAACAACTGGTGTGGAATTTTTAGTCAGTGTTAGATATTTGGAGATTTACATGGAAGAAATAAGGTAAGAATATGATTTAAAAGGTGAGAGGTGGTGTCTGTTTCTGGTATGGATCTTCCATGGTAGGAAATGTTTTCATAACACAAAAAGGAATTCTGAGGTGCATAGCAAATTGTTCAAACAGAGAATCATGCAAGGCACTTTTTAAAGAGTACACAATCCTAATTTTAACATCAGTTCATATTCTTGAACTGTGTATGTATGTGTTTCAAAAATAAATCAATTTTTACAACAAATTTAAAACTCCATCAACTTGGTACTAGAACCAAAAACCATTTTCACTTGCCCTTAGGTAGATTCAAAGTAAAGACATATGGACCGGAATACCTACATTGGTCCAAAGATATATGACCACCTTCCAGATCATTTAAAGGCCTTGAATAGTTTCAAAAAATCATTGAATAAATATTTATTACAAAAATACTTTACAGGAATTCTTCGAATAACTCATTCATATTAGTTTTAGAGTATAAGCCTGTTTCTCCCTTTCTTTTCTTTTTTAAATTGTATTTTGTATTGACACTTCCTACACAATTTTATTGTCTGACTGGAAATGAAAAACACTTATTATTATTAGGTAATGAATAAAACCTTTTATTTATCAAAATATTCAGAATAAATTTGAACTTTTTATTAAATTCTATATATACATGCCTTAAATGTGTTTTTATTTTGTGTAAATTTTCATTCTTCAAGTCATTAAATTGAATCAAGAAAACTAGAACTATACAAATGTTCACTTTCACATACTACGTTATTCATCTTAGAAGAAGTATTGGAAATTTTTTAGTCTTTTTTGAAGTGTTCTAAATGAATGATGACATAAACACTTTGGATCTACACTTTAAGGAAGTCCAAACTGTTGACATGAGCATAGTCATTATCAATGAAAATTTCAAGCTAAATTTGTACCCAGAAGCTAATTTCACACTAAAATGACATATTAAAATCCCAGCAGTTATAATATGAATCATCCAGATAACCTCGAATACATAGAGCACATATACTTTATTTTTTTTCAGCTACATTTGTCTAAAATGAATATGCATCAAACGGTTGAATATAATCAGGTATCCTTGAACATTTGATTTTTTGTGGATAAGGCCAATTTATGGTTTGTTATTTTCGATTTCTAGGTCGATAATTATTTTTGTTGAGGAGAATAAATGATTTCTAAAGGTCCCCACTTAGGTATATACAAATGGAACAGCTGAAATTTTTAAACATTTGGGCAACTCTTTGTAGGACAACTTCCGCTCTAAAAGTTTCGGAAAGCTTTCCTTTGTAATTAAAGGTAAAACTGGAACGTCTGGCGTAGAATAAATCCAAAACAAGCACTTTTCTCAATCACCAGAAATGCAACACTCCTCTCGATGTGTGTTTCACCAACAAAGTTTTCGTCTTCAAGAGAGAAGAGTATTTCATCTCTGGTGATTGGGAAAAGTGCTTGTTTTGGATCTACCTTTTGTGAATTTTTTGTTCTAGATATGAATTCTCAAATTATTTCCATCACATTTTCACCCCTTTAGACAACCTGGAAAGCTAGTACATTTCTTTTATTTCTCTAAGTCAATCAATAGACATATTTTATTGAAATATCGTGCTAGGTACTTAATTGATTAGCGATTTTTTTATGTTGTTACACAGTTTCAGATGTTTAGCATATTTAGTTTGTTGGTGAGAGGCATCAAAGTTGGTGGCGTTTTCAGCAATTATCTGCTATCGAAAAAAATGGATAAAAAAATTTGCATCAAATTACGGGTAACAAATGGAATCGAGGTTCAAAACTACTTGAAATGTTGACAGTGGCATAATGTGATTGTTATGGAGAATCGTCGAATCACTATTAGAGGAGTTACTGAGGATATCGGCATATCGGTTGGCTCATGCCATGCATGTGTATTTTGGGCATGAAGTGTGGGTCAGCGAAGTTCATTTCAACGTTGTCGAATTTTGACAAAAAAAAACGACGCATGAACATCGCTCAAGAATTATTGAATAGATTAGATTAGATTAGATTTTTTATTGGTCAAGTTATTACACCTTAGTGCTATGACAAGTCAATAATGTATAAAATAAATGTAAATTACAATTAA
>WOGO01004371.1:0-13334 GCA_015342085.1 Leptinotarsa defecta | reverse complement strand
TAGCAACTCATGCCAGCGAAACGTCTGAAAGAAATTCCAATAATCGACGGCTTTCAAACACTATAAATAGTGTCACTGAAAACCTCAAAGCCTCAACCATTTTGTTCGTGAAGAAAGTTTCAGATTTTTTTGCTTGAGAAAATGTTGTTTGCATCTAATGAGAAGTTTTGAATATATTCATAAGAACCACAAAAAACTTAGCGACAGCTAATTTTTTTTCAGTTTGATTTCAGTTTCCAAAAATGAATATTCAGTACTCTACAGTTCCTTTTCGATACACAGTTATTGCCGTGAAGCCGTTTCCATATGTTTTCGTTTCTTATGTTACAATTATTTCATTTTCCAACTTGCAAATAATTATACTCTGTACAACGCTCAAAACCATATATGCAATATTGCAAAACCCACCGTGAGGACTTGGCAGCTCTCTGTTGCGAAATTATTCCAAAGTTCACTTTTTGTTACTATCTGTTTGGAGTAAACAATGTTTTCTATGTGCAAAAAAACAAATAAATTCAAAAAAGTTCTTTAATACCGTGAAAAATCAGTATTTAGTAAAAGATAGTGGCCAATGGAAAATAAAATAATATCCAATTCAGTTTCAAATTAATAATCAGAGTCATTTCCTCAAAACACCTTTAACGTGCTCCACGACACTCTTCGCGTCGATTTTGTAATAATTCAGCAGATCAGCAGGTTTTCCAGACCGTGGAACCCTCGGTATAGCGATATGTTTAACGTATATATTGGTTTCCTCGGCAACTGCTGAGAGAACAGCTTCTCCAATACCTCCCTCTGGGTAATGGTCTTCCACCACAAGGATCTTTCCACCAACTTCGTTAGCATTCTTGATGATGGCAGCTCTATCGATGGGTTTGATGGTGAAGAGGTCCATGACCCTGACGCCGATTCCTTCTTGGGAAAGTTGCTTGGCAGCGATCATACTCTCGTGTAAAGTTATGCCTCCAGCGATGATTAGAATTTGGTCCTTATTGGTACTGAACAATATGTTGGCTTTCCCAATCTAGAAATGAACAATAAAGTGGTTCTTCGTGCATAACAGACAATATGATATGTGAGGGGATTGGAGATTGAGTCACCAAATCGAAACAGAAGGTTTTTTCAAATGAATGCATGGAATTTTCGAAAGGATATTGGATGTAGCTTACAAATCTGAATCAATTTAACATATATTTTCTCAGGGTAGACATTTTCCATTATATTGGCAATTACTATAGAGCCTTCAAATATGAATCAGTTGAAAATGAAATCGATAATATTCGAGTTCCAAATGAAAATTAGCTTTATCATCAACGAAATGGTATTTAACCATACTACATATTGCAATCTTTTGGAAAGATGGTCATGTAACTATTACAAAAATTTCCGAATTGGATGAAAATGAGGTAGAGTGGACTCTAGGATCTCCAGATTTTATCCCCATAGTTTTTTTCTCATTGAGTCATCGGAAATTTGAATTTTGTAAAACACTAGCTGCCTCGATTGAAAAACTTCATAATTTTTCGGAAAATATGTGTACCTTATGTAGCCAAAAGATTTTCTGATTGATTCGGCCGTTACTTGATGAAGATCTATAGTAATTTCATGATTTGATCTTCACAAACTTTATTTGAAAAAATATATCACGACATGTTTCGCTAACACAATAGCTTCTTCAACAGTGAATCACAGTAACACAGTTTTGTTCAAAACTTTCTACTAGAACATAACTACACAAAATTTAGTTTCATTATAAATTGAGTTTTGAGCTCTCAAATGACTCATTTTATAAAGGAATTGCCACTTTAGTTTTTAAAAAGCCAGTTGAAAGTTTGGCAGGGAAAAATCTCAAATTTTGCTTTATGTTCAATTTTGGTT
The DNA here is from genome assembly GCA_015342085.1 of Leptinotarsa defecta. Classification (NCBI taxonomy): domain Eukaryota; kingdom Metazoa; phylum Arthropoda; class Insecta; order Coleoptera; family Chrysomelidae; genus Leptinotarsa; species Leptinotarsa defecta. The sequence goes on along the minus strand of WOGO01004371.1, from coordinate 11,456 downwards.
TAATTTTGTTATACAGTATTGAATTATCAATATAAATTATTATTATTATGAATTGATTTTAATATAATTATAATTGCAATCAATTCCAATTTCGAAAAATCAAAATCACCCGAGAAAATTATCAGAAAATCAAAAAATCCTTTGAAATTTCAAAAACTACACCTCCACGGTTTGATCTCTACAAACTTTATATGAAAAATATATCACAACATATTTCGCTAAGACATTAGCTCGTGTGGGTGTAGTTTTTGAAATTACTATGGATCTTCATCAAGTAACGTCCGAATCAATCAGAAAATCCTTTGAACTCCAAAGAAAATATTTTGCATATTCTCCCAAGAACTGTTTGGAATAGTATCCTTTATTTTATACAGTGTGATCAAACCCTAGTCAGCGACAAATCTAAACGGGGCATGCATAACAGCAAAAAGCATCATTACTGCAGTAATGGAAACCTTTTGCAAAATATATATCTTGTTATCCACAGGTAAATGTATGACGCGGTCTTATTGGGTCGTTGAACTTGTTTTTTATGATGATTTGAAGTTCCTTAGAACCATATTGAAAGATTTTTTTGATAATCTCAACTCAACTGATCTCCAAAAAGTGAATGGTCAACAAAAGAGTAAGGCACAGTACCCAAAACGTCAACAATTTTCCAATTGACCTCTTCAATAATCGTTTCATCGCTACTAGAGGACCAGTTTGTTGGCCTCCTTATTCTCCTGACATTATACTCATGGATTTTCATTCCTGGTTTTTTAAACGAAGCGTATGAAAATCGCTACCATTGTATCGATTATTTCCAGATAGCGATAACGAATATCATACGTAGCATCGATGATTGTATCGTTTGAAAGACAACAAGAAAGGTTGAAAACTGTCCAGAATTTTTCCCAATGATAAAAACAATAATTATTGCAACCAATATGTATTGTTTTGTTTCATTTTTAAATTTCATATCAATCTTGAAGGAAAGGGAAAAAGTCGCACAACTCCGTTATTGTTGGTTTTAGGATAGAATTCAAAATTACTTTCAAGATTTATGAAAGAATTGGCAACCGTTCAAAGTAGAAATATATAGAGTGCCTCATTTTGAAAAATACATTTTTGAAATGGATTGGAAACACTATGCTCAATTGTTTTTCTATTGGCACCATGTTAATCATCGGGAAAACACTTTGAGGTCTCTATATTAACGGTACTCTTATCTTGAATAATGAGGAATTTAGTAATAGCGTGATAGCAAGGCTATCTTGAGTTTTATCACGTTGTATACCAGCTCTACCCATTTAAAAAAACTAAATTTAAAACTGCTGAAGACGATACCACCAGAAATAATATAAGAAAACGCTTACGAAAGCATTGAACCAAGTTGCTGATGAATTTCTCACTTTAGTTTTTCCTGAATCTTTAAAAATTGAAGCTGAACCATGAGGTATTCACTGTTGAGCAGAACCTCACTCTGAAACTCCAATTCATGTATCACAGAAAGACTTATGTTCAGATTGCATACATCAAAATATTTGCACGCACCTGGAAAACTTGATCATTGGGATAAACAACTGCAGTTGGAGCTCTTGCTGTTCGGATGAAAGTGATTCCCTTGGTATTAGCAGCCAGCTCAACAGCCCTCTCGGTAGCAACCACATCGCTAGGGTAGAACACTGTGCTTCCTGGAATGGTTCTGAACATCGCTATATCTTCCAGAGCCATCTGGCTGGCACCATCTTCACCAATAGAAACCCCGCAGTGAGATCCACAAATGTTTATGTTCGATTGGGATACCGCGGCCATGCGGATCTAAAAACAGGATTGAGAAAAGTCGTAATGTGAGTGAGAGACAATCTATGGGGTTGAATAAACTTTTATCTGCCGTCAATAAATTGATTTTGAAAGTCTATAAGATTATTATAAGTTCAATGGTCAACGAAAACATGGTAATGCTTGAAGTCCATACCTGATCGAAGGCTCTGGTGAAGAACGCAGCAAAAGTGGACGCAAACGTGACAGCTCTATCCCTGCAAGCAGCTCCAATCGCCACCTCAACAAGATTCTGCTCTGCGATAAAGCACTCGATGAAGTTCCCGGCATTATAATTCTTCAACTGTTCAGAAAAAGTCGAGTTCCTCATGTCACCGTCTAGAGCAATAACCCTAGGATTGCACTTGGCCAGCTTGACTAGAGCCGTGCCATACGCAGATCTGGTTGCCAACATATCACCTTTCTTGTACGATGGTGGAGACGTCAGTCTGACGTTGGTGATGTCAATATTTGGTACTTGGGCGGTGGGTGAAGGAATGGTGAACTTCAACTGGCCCTGGTTTTTCAGAAGAGACTTCAGATGTTTCAGAACTCTGTCGGTGTTGGCGCCCAAAGGCTTGCCATGCCAGCCTTCTTGATCCTCAATCCCTGGAAAGTCTCTTCCCTGAAATGAGACAAGTGCACTTTGATTATTTGGTGAAGGATCTTGGTTCACTAACATAACTACAGAACTTGTTAAAAATTAATCATTATTATAACAATGCTTGTATTGAAGAGATAGAATGGTCTAGGGAAACATTGCAAAATCAAAGAAAACAAATCTCTTGACACAACCAAATTTATATTCAGCTCAACTTTCATTCAAAGGGAGTTACGAATTTTTTACCAATACTGCCATAATAGATTATTGATGATCTCTTTAGATAAGTAAGAGCCCAAATCAGAATTGAAGTTCAAATTTTCAAATTTGGACAAATCTTGAACTCTGCAGCTTCATAGACACAAGCAGTTCTCGAAAATAATTTTTGTGAGTATGTTTCAAGGATATCTGTAATATATTGAGTCCTTGAAAGACTATCAATAATCCAATACAAATGAAGCTAACACTTATAAAATAGCAGTATTAAAAATTTTCACAACAGGCAGAACATGTATAATTTGTTCGATTGATGACCTTGATATGACTTAAAAATAGTTTAAGAAACACCTATATTCATCCTATATTCAACGTGTATAATTGAGTAGTCAAAATAAATTTTCACCTACCTTGAACGTCTTAGCAATGATGACAGTTGGTTTTCCTTGAACTGTTTTAGCTGCATTAAAGGCCTTGATCAATTCGTCGACATTGTGGCCATCTACAATCATAGCATTGAAATCGAAGGCTTCGAACCGCTTTTTGTAGAGGTCGAGGTGGTGCCCCAGCATGGTAGCTTGTGTTTGTCCAAGACGGTTCGCGTCCAAGATCAGCACCAAGTTGTCCAGTTTGTAGTGACCGGAGAAAATGACTGACTCCCAGATGGAACCTTCTGCACTCTCCCCATCGCCAATGAGACAGTAAACCCTTGTGAAAAATACCAATACAGCATATAATAACATTATTGTAACAACATCGCATACCAAATGTCTTCGATTTTGTGAATTGTTGTCCTCTAATTGTATTATGCTATAAATAGTTACGTGAATAAATGTTTCTCTGATCAATGGTGAAGTAACCTCTACAAGATTCATTCTTCTTCTAATTGATATAAAAAAATCTTATATGAATAAAAATAAGAGCCGTCCTAATGGAGAACAAAGTCAAACCTGTTGGTTGCTTCATTAAAAACTGACAAAATTCAATTTACAAAATCGAGTGCCTTTTGGCTAGGACATAATAGTCACCACAATAAGTTTCGATAAAACGAACAAGAATATACTCAACTTTCCCGTTATTTCCAATAATAATGCAGTAACACTAACCTGTAATCTGCTTTATCGATGTATTTCCCGACATAGGCCATTCCGTTAGCAATACCAAGTCCTTGTCCGAGAGATCCTGTTCCAACATCGACAAAACTCAAGCGCGGGGTTGGATGACCTTCCAGGTCGCTGCCCAGCTGTCTCAGTTTCAGCAGTTCTTCAGCGGGGATATGTCCGTTTTCAACCCAAGCTCCATAGAGAGCTGGAGCAGCGTGTCCTTTAGAGAGGACGAAGCGATCGCTGGAAGGATCGCGAGGAGCGCTGACTTTGTACCTCATGGTGTTGAAGAAGAGGACGGAGAGGATTTCAGCGATGGAGGAAGATGTTGTTGGATGGCTGGAAAAAGAGACAAGTGAAATGAAGACGTGAATTCTTTTGTATATAATTGTATTTTTGTAAAACTGACTAATATATTAACATATAGCTAATGGAGAGGTGGGAGACATCTCTATTAGCTATATGTCCTCAGAAACATCTATTATCGATTGTTCATTTGATCTTCACCGTTACATGAATTCAGCATGTTTAGTTCGTTGGTGAGAGACTTGAAAGTTACGAATGTTTTGCGTGTTGGGCGATTTTTTGTTGTAAAAAAGGGATATATGTCTCGGATATACCTATACAGTAGGTTGAATGAACTGACTCCTATCAGAAAACAACTACAGTGCCACTATCTTGCACTGACGAGTGGCTAATGAGCCCAAAACCGGTCTGCAAGTGTGCCCGTTCCAAAATTGAAAGTCGACTCTTTTAGTTGTTTTGCCAATTGCATATGCAGGAAATTTTCTATGAAGATTCCTGCACTGACGTTCGAGGTATTAGCCAGTGGAGTAGTTGTTTTCTGATAGGCGTCAGTCCATTCAACCTACTGTACAGGTAGGTAGGTATATCCGAGACGAGCTTGAACATTTAAATTTCATTTCTTTGGATTTGTTTACTGCCTGTTTTGAAGCATTGCTCACTGACTAATAAGAAAGATATAAGTGAATCGCTCTCCGCATCTCACATTTCATAGAAAGACTAAAACTCATATGTTAAGTATTCCTCTAGAGTCTAGAGAATAGAAGCATTTTCTTATTAGAAAAAAGTTTCTTGGCATATTTTCCAAATCGCTTTATGTTATTTATGTATGTTATCTAAAAGTGGAGATGGTGAAAGCTCTCCCTAAGAAGAAGCCTTCAATGAGATTGACAGTAGACTCAATCCTAGAATATCAAGAATAAATGTTGATACTCGTGAATTAACTCTTTCATGGACCTCATAGATGGTTTTTTTGTAGGTGGTTATATCTCCTTCAACGGTTTTTTGTCAAAATTTGTTTTCCTCACCATTTTCTTGAGCGCAGACAGTAATTTTGAGATAACTTGAAAGTCACTTTGATATAGTCATGTGTTATAGTCAGAATTTCATAAAAGTCATTTGATACTTGTGACTTGATGTGATTTGATACTTGTGACTGTAACTTATGGTTGAAATTCTTTTATTTACTATTTGGGTACAAAAATATCGAAAATAACTTTCCTATGTTGAAGTTCGGTATTTTTTTTGGATATACTATACTGATATAGTATAATTTTTTTTGCATTAATAATCTAGAGTTCTTTAATCCAACTGATTTTTGTATAACACCGCATTGGTGATCCCAACTTTTGGGATCATTCATATTCATTTTTGAGGCCGTAGGCATTGTGATATCGATTAAGCACTATTCAGTGAATATGAACCATATTTTACATCTTACGTAACTCAATTGAACTACTTGTCCTCAGATGCTGTTGATATTGAATTGTTATTTACAAGTCTAATAAAGTTTAAATTGGAAGGAGTATATTTTTAGGAGGGAATAATTTTTGAAAAAGAAAAGTTTCGGTCTTTTCACTTTTTCACCTTGATACAAAAAAATATGGGAATATTTCAAAGACAGTTTCAATGTTTCTAGCACAAATATTAATACCCTGAGAAGAAGACTTCAGATCAGTCTCGGAGAACCAGAGGTCGTCGAGAGCGATATACCACTGTTTGTAGACAAAATAAAAGCGTATTTTTTTCCTTAATAAGAACCTATTCTCAGAGCCACAGCTGTAGCACTTGGAAACATGGAAAATGAACAGATAACAAATGCATTTGTATTTGGTGTCCTATAATTTTTCTTCCCGAAAAATTTTGGATAATAAATCTCACCCAGAGTTAGCCGCAGATGTCGATTCCACGCTGTGGATCCTTATGCGGGTGGCTATGTCCCGTAAAGTTTGAGAATCCGTCACTTGTTCCTGCATCTTGAAAACCGGGCCACTCAGTTCACTTTCAACTGTGGAATGACCTCCGAAATTATATCGGTCGAATAAATGCACACTTATCTCACATCCAAACTGTAAAAATCTCTCTACATAAACAAGAGGTTATCTCTCGACGAGATAAAGAAATATCGAAATTTGATGTAACTTTCCACTTCAGAAAACAACTAACGCAGGTATGTGTTATGTAATGTGAAATTTTGTTTGTCACTCGATACAGAACTGTAATTGTTGAGCTTCCCTGAGAATGAAGTATTCGTATAATTACTGTTATGATTTATTCATTAGGTTATAGGTGATAGTTAATAGTGGTATTTGAACCGATGGTTATTTTCATCTTGAGTCTTAATCGTCCTAATTCTGAAGGCGACTTGTTCAATTTTAGCCATCCTATCACTTTTTTAGTTTTTTTGAAAGAAGGACACAATCTTCTATATTTTGCACATCTCATCGAATCACAATTGTTTGGTCCAACTAACCAAGCTCCCAATGTGGTGATCAAGGACTACAAAATCAATAGAATAGAAATTTATTCGCCACCACAATTATCACAAAAAGGAGTACAGAATGTATAACTTATTGGGCTCGTCACAAAATGAAATGTAAATTCAGTATTTATACACATATATACATATAAATATACCTAAATACAACTTATTTCTCTAGCTCTAGAAATTCCACTAAAAAGTTAAATTCCGTGGATTCTAAATATTTGTAGAGGCAGTAACGAAGAATACCTTTATACAGGGTATTTATTAAACATGCGGCACCTTCCGGAGTCTTTTCTAAGCAATCGAAAGCAAGTTGTGAAACTCAATCAGTCCTACTCAGATACCTTACACATACCTCAAGGAGTTCCGCAAGGCTCGATCCTGGCACCATTTCTCTATGTAGTTTATGCAAGTGACCTCATAAGATATTTCAACATGACTAACAACTTTAATATACATATGGTGTGTTATGCCGATGATACTAATGTATTAATAGCCCAGAACGATCTGAATGCATTGAAAATTGTAGCCAAAAAACTCTGGAACATGTGCTGAAGTGGTCGAAAAACAATAATCTGAATTTAAATACATCAAAAACTAATGCTATGTACCCCCAGTGGAATAGAAATTTCAACATCGGTTAAAATGCTGGGTATACCTTTTGACTTGACGCAATCTTAATCTGGACCCCACATATTGACAATCTATGCAGAAACTGCTACTTTTTGAGGTTTATGGCAAATCATTGTAGTGAAGAGATGCTGCTGATACTGTATCATGCTAATTTCCACTGCCACCTGAAATATGGCATTTTGAACTGGGATAATTGCTACCCTGTAAATAGATATAACAGATATCTTTTTGGAGAAAACCGATGCCTGGGTTTTTGTGGCATTGAATTGAACCCTGTGATCAGGTGATATTTGCGTTATAATCTCGCCAATGTTAATTATCAGGTGAGTATGATTAAAGTATGAAGAACAGTTGAATGAAAAAGTAAATAGCTCCTTTATCTGTGTGAATTACATGAACCATAAAATTATAAAACCGTTCGGATTTACTCGCAGCTTAATATCATATATTTTCCACTTTTTCTAAAACAACAAATTTGTTGTTAACCATTTCCACAGACTGAAAATATATTTGGCTGATTCAATTCGTTATGAATCATCTCACCGTCTGGAGATAAAGACTGTCAAATAACTACATGTTGACCACTTTTTCACAGAAAACAGATTGACGCAATCAACATCAATATTTTCGATATTCTAAATATATTTCACTTTTCCACTGTGAATGGAAGATAGGTCTGTGAAAAATCTTAATCTTCATAAGATTCCATTCCCCATTTTTTCAAATCCATGAATTCAGTCTCGTAATTTTTTTTTCACATTCTGATAAAGGTATCGAAAAATATTTTTGAATGGAATGTTACCTCTGAAATAATTCACAAAAAGTGAGAATGACTGATGAACAAAGGAATTTTCATTTTCATTTCGTTTGTGATTAGTTGCTCAATAATAATGGTTAACCTCAAGGCTCTGATGTGATACCGATATCGTTCATAAGGTAATAGCAAAAAACCTACTTGATTTCTTGAAGAGTGTTGCAAATCTGATATTCAGGAAAGTGCTAGTTTGGAGGAAATGAAAATACCATCTTCACACGTATCATTTATTCAACATTTCTTTAACATACACGGCAATAGCCTCAGCATCGATTCCATAGTGCTTCATCAAATCAACTGGTTTACCACAATGCGGAACTTCTCTAATAGCAACATGCTTCACAAGAATATTAGTTTCCATAGCGAGTGAAGACAAAACAGCTTCTCCGATACCCCCTTCTGGATAGTGATCCTCCACAACCAAAATCCGTTCCCCCACCTCTTTCGCGTTTCTTATTATCGCTTCCCCATCAATGGGCTTTATGGTGAAGAGATCCATCACCCTGACATGGATGCCGTCTTCTGAGAGTTGCTTTGCGGCGGTCAAGGACTCGTGCAAGGTTATTCCTCCAGCGATGATGAGGAGTTGGTCGATGTTGGACTGAAGAAGAACGTTAGCTTTTCCAATCTGAAAATTTGATTATTTGAATGTAATAGAAATAAAGGTTTTGGCTTTCTACGAGTGGAGAATGTCGCAGTTCCGGCGTATGTGAGAAGTTCTCGTCCAATTGCACATTTCCGTTTGAATACTTACACAGAAAACATGGTTGTTATCATAAACAACTGCAGTTGGACACCGCGTGTTCCTGATATAAGTCACCCCTCTCGTGTTAGCAGCCATTTCTAGAGACCTTTCTTCCGCTACAACATCAGCGGGGTAGAAAATCGTGCAACCCGGAATGGATCTGAACATTGCCAAGTCCTCTAGTCCCATTTGACTAACGCCATCTTCTCCAACAGAAATACCACCATGTGAACCACAGATATTTATATTGGATCGGGAAATAGCAGCCATTCTGATCTGGAAACAACAATTTCACCTACGACACTGCTGATGCTACAATGTATCTATGAGGAGAAAAAATATTTGAGTTGCGTAATGAGGCTACGGAATTACTTTATGAGTCATCATCAAGGAAGGAAGTCTTACAAACCTGGTCGAAGGCTCTAGTCAAGAAAGCAGCAAATGTTGATACAAAAGCCACGGCTCGATCCCTGCATGTCGCTCCTATAGCTACACCAACGAGATTTTGTTCAGCGATGAAACCTTCGATGTAGTTCGAATCGAACCTCCTCTTCAGCTCCTCTGCGAACGTGGAGTTTCTCATGTCTCCATCAAGTGCTATTACTCTCGCATTCGACTTCACCAGCTTCACTAGGGCAGTACCATAAGCTGATCTGGTGGCAAACATGTCACCCTTCTGGTACGATGGGGGAGAGTCGAGTTTTATATTTGAAATGTCAATAGGTGAGATTTGGACTGATGGTGGAGGAATAGTGAACTTCAAAGGGCGGCTGCTCTTCAAAAGGGAATTAAGGTGTTTGAGTACTCTCTCAGTTTCTCCGCCCAAAGGTTTGCCGTGCCAACTTACTTCGTCTTCGAAGCCTGGAAAATCTTTAGCCTGGTTTGAAAAGCATTGTTTTAAGTGAATTTATCCTTTCATGGAAATAACAATTACAAGAGTGTGTGCTACCATCTGGAAAAAATTAGCAAGTCACCTTGAGTCTGGAATTCAAGGTTACATTTCAATTTCTTCGAATATTTTGTGTCCCAATTCACTGTGTCTAATAATCTGATATAGACTCTTCTCTAATGATTCAGGGACTGACCTTTAACTGTTGTGAGAAGAAAATGAGTAGCCAGAATTCTGAGGAACCACAAGAAACGGACAAATTTTTGTCGATTCACAATATTTTTGTTCCATTGTCGCAAAAGGGTGACTTCATGTCACGACATAGGTTTCAGTCCTCTCAAACAGAGGTATCCCGCATTCAAAGTGCCCAACTGTAATAATATGAATATTAAAAGAGAGTGGGGGCCTATTTGATACTGATGCTGATGACTGATGATGCTACTAACGATATATATGCAGCGTTCTCCTTCGCAAGTTCATACCTTGTAGGCCAACGTAATCCAGAATCTAGACAATTCCTATCGAGGAGAGGTCTACGATTGTATACACTGGCGATGAAGCATATGCACAATTCTGCATGCAGTCTATGCAGCCTCTCTTCGGAAAGATGAGATCTAGGAACATTTTTTGTGGCAACTGACGATGTGGTAATGATGGATCCAATGGTAGTCAGGCAAGTCTGTCTCAGAAACCCAGAGAGCACCATTTGATGTAAAATTTTTGGCCGCAAGGCAATTGTTCCATACGTAATCATTGGTCCAACAATCATCACATATCTCCAATGGATTCATTTGGGCACTGAGCTCCAAGATTTTTCCCAGATCTTTAGACACGTTCTTGCAAATGGAATACACCCATCATTGAGGGAAAGTGGATTTCAATCATCTGGATTACTTTTTATAACGAAGTTTTGCTGGAGTTCACAGAAATTTGCTTCCTCTGATACTGACTTTGAACATGGTCCAACGTACTTTGGGGTATATTACTGGCTACTCTTTCTGATGTGTCCGTCATCAAGATGACCATGTCCACTAATTGTTTGAGCCATCTATTGATAAACACCAGCATTTCTCTCATTATTATTTCATATTCAACCAATATGAATCAAAAAAACGAGTAGCTTTCGCACTCTTACCATTTTTCCAGACTGACCTTTACAGTTTTTGCAATGACAGCACTGGGCCTGCCTTTAACCGATGAAACTGCATTGAAAGCTCCTACAAGAGCATCGACATCATGTCCATCGACGATAACACAATTGAAACCAAACGCGGTCAGTCGTCTTGAGTAGACGTCCAGCTGGTGACCAACCATGGTGGGTTCCGTTTGACCCAAGCGATTCGCATCCAAGATGAGTACCAGGTTATCCAGATGATTGTAACTCGCGAAAGCCACTGATTCCCAAATCGATCCTTCTGCACATTCTCCATCGCCTATGAGACAGTAAACTCTGCAATGATAAATATGTTGTTATAAATAAGAAAGGAACCTACATATTTCAAACAAACATTGAACATATTTGATGGAATCGGCCGATACTTGATGAAAATCCATAACTAACATATTCTAAAAACAGTTTATTGTGTGATTTTCACTAGATAGTTTTACAAAAACGCCACACGTGTTTCGCCGTACAATGGCTTCTTCAGGCGTGTCTTAATAACTAATTCTACACATTAAATGCAATATATACCTTATTCTACAATTTGAAGTACCTGAATTTCAAGTACCTGATTTTTTACCTAAGTTTGTACTCTATCGATTTCTAAACATTCTAGAAGATTGAGTTTCAAACTCTTCTCTTCTAAATGTAACACATCGTATTCATGATTGAACTCATGTCCTTCTGCTAAAAGGTGGTTTG